>JAPSGF010000098.1:451282-510048 GCA_035772895.1 Perdix hodgsoniae | reverse complement strand
AAATAGAACAAAGAACCCTCTTATGTACATCAAACTACTTGTTCAGTTGCTATTTATTTAAGTTTTTATCTTGAACTGTGAACTGATATACTTTGTATAGCATTGCATGTCTCAAAAGTTTTTGCATAGTGCATAGCCTTACTGTTTTGTATTTGATTACTTTTCTGGTCCTTTTTCCACTGAAAAGTGCTTCTTAACTGTTGCTAAAAGTTGAGGTGATGTAGATACCTGCCCAAGGAAAATTTTATTGTAGGAGAAAGTATGGTGAGATGACAGTTTTTAACTATCAAAACAGAAATTTCAATGGAAACACTGATTTTCTTTCTCAAAATTATGAATGCATAATTCATATGTTTGGGAGAAATCATTAAGCATTACTTCATTTAGAATGTCACTGTATTTGTGAGGAGAGAAATGCTAAAACTGAATGAAAGAGACTTTTCTTTGCTAAATGAGAACTTTCATGACAAATTTTCTGACTGCAGAATCATTGCATGTTAAGAAAAAGAGCATCTTTTAAAGAATACTTTCACCATCCCCATTTTTTTTTAACAGCAGATGTTGCTTGTTTGATTTATTTTGTTTTATGTTGTGAACGGCAACAGTTTTATATCTGAAAAGAGATGGGAAATGTAAAAAAAGGCATTTCTTAAGGTATATTCCAAGCTTTATGATCTTTTTGGGAATATCTACCTGCTTGTAAGTAGGTTTGGAAAAGATATATGCTCAAATCTCTTGTGTATTTCTTACACAAATGTGTATACATTTGTACAGTTGAAATGTGATGCACTTTGTACTCTGTAGAAAAAGAAATGGGTCTCAGCTAACTGATTATATTAATATAGATTAACTAACTATAAAATGATTTGCCTCATTCAAAGAAGCTTTTGAGTGCTGCCTCTTTCTTCGATATGTCTATGATGTTGAAGGCTGAGTTCACATCCTGTTTGCCCTGGCTACACTTAAATGTAAAAAAAAAAAAGTCTTGCTGATGTGGTTTAAGACTAAAATTCCATCAAAAGCATCTTTCATTGCATGCTGAGTGTTCAGGAGAGCACATGGTGTTTCTTAGCCATCTCTCTGTGTTGTGTATGTTCAAGAGTATAGATCCATCAATCTGCAGCTTTGCTCCGCTCTTTTGTCCCCAGTTGGATTTATGCTGTGACATTAGATATATAACTTTACCCTTAATTTAGGCTGAAGCAGCACTCTTAATCCCTTTGATAGAGGCAATACCAGACATGTAATGCTTTGATACCATGATATAAATAATTACACAAATACCTTTAGCCTCTTAGAGTAGCAGTGAAACTTTTTTTGTTTTGTTTTGTTTTGTTTTTGTTTCTGTGAGTAATGATTTTTATGCTGCAGAGTTGTCTAAGGGACAGAACATGTCTTTGCTGAACAATGCTGCTATCCACCACTGTATTAAAAACATTTCAAGGTTCGCTATTATATGAGCCTGTGTGTGTCATATATTCACATAAGTCCTCCTTTCTGAGATGGAATCTCAAGTGAAAATAAAAATAAATTGATATCCTAAAGTCTTTGCAAACCATTTGTGATGCTTTTACTTTACATTTTTTCATGGTGACATCCATCAGAATCTAATCTCTTAATAAACTCAAGCTATACATTGCACTCTCTTCCTTCGCATGGCCCTTGAGAGACAATTTTCTAATACAGTGAAGACGATAAAAAAAAGAACCTTTTTTATTTTTTTACTTTAGTGCAAGAGGGACACGAAAGAAGAAATTCCTTGCAAGTAGCATAAAAGGCACTTTAAAGAATTGTTGAGCTGTTTATTGCATTACCTTTGACATAAAGACCTATGATGTATTGCATGGGTCTCAAGAAGATCTCATGGACATCAAATAAATTCAAGTACTTTTTGTCTTATTAAATTTTAGTACACGTGCTTTAGTTACAGTGTATTGGAACATCCAAATGGTTCTGAGGTTTTACTTAGGCTTTGAAAGGCTTGAAGACTTTTTTGAGCTATATGAACTATGTTGTCTGTGACATCAGGCTGGAAATCTCCCAAGAATGGCTTCTTGGAAAGATTATTGTTATTTTAATCTTCTAACTATAGAAAGAGCCTATTGTAATGTATGAATATTGGTCTAATCCTGCAAACCATTTACAGTGCTTTCAAACTTGAAGTCAGTAAAGGTAGTGCAATAAAGTATATCAATATATGACAGGAATTATTATTACCTCAGCAAAAGTAAGACAGAAAAACTGTATTATATACCACTCTGTTTATGTTCTTGTTTCCTACTTACTTGAATTATAAGTAAACAGAGCAGGACCTTGCTGGGCAGAGACACTTCTTTTGTGTCATGTTAGGGTACCGTGATGGTGGCCTGGTTGATGACTGTGGGTCTATGTTTTCTGATAACACTCTTAAAATTGCAATAAGCTTTATTAACTTCTGATACACTTAACACTGAATTCTGCAGGGAGGTAGTCAGCTTGATAGTGGAAAAAAAAATCCATCAGTGAATAGGAATATTTTTACAGTTACTCATTTAGCACACAAACTAATTCCTAATAATTGAGTGTACATGTATGTTATGTATTTTGTATTCTGCAAGCTACTTTGCAACATGTGGTGTCTGATACAAATGATATGAGCTTTATAGCTTCTTTGACATGTCAGAGTGAGAGCTCTTTGCATTTCTGATGACTCACATTGTCACTTGTGATTTAATAATTGATCTGTACTCTTCAGTGTAATGAAGCCTGTAATTTATTAAAAGATGAAAAATGTTCCCATAATTAGTGTGCTGATGTTTGACAGGAAAAGTGAATTTTTGAGGTACTACTTCTATAAAATCTTGTTGGTAAATGCAGTTAGTTTTTATGCTTGGTGAAGCACTTTTTGATAGCAGTCTGGATAAAATAAGAATACATATTTGCGGTGAACTTGTTCTTGAACAAGTTCTGTCTAGTGTCTCTTCCATCATTTTTGAAATGGTAGTGAAATATATGAGTTTCCTGTAAAAGTCCAAGACACTTCCTCAGGACTTCTAGCGAGGCTCAGTGTCGGTTGATAAGAAATGAACATTCATCTCTGTAAGTCTGTTCTTCTTAATCCAATGACCAAGTGTTTCCATGACTATGAAAGTTTCTATATCTTCCTTTCGTTTAGTTTGTTACCATTCATGCTGTGCGTTGGTGCAGAAATATAGAGAGGTATGTATTGGTCAATACTGAGATATATAACCCTAACAAACAGGAAGAGAACTCTGGAGAGTAGAAGGAGGAAGGGTAGGGAATGGAGAGGAGAGGGGAAATGAGAGGAAGAGAAGGGAAAGGAAAGGGGGAGGGAAGGGAAAAGGAGAAAGGAAGAGGTGGGATTGAGGAAGAAGGAAGGGGAATGGGATAGTAGAGAGAAGGGAAGGGATAGGGAAAGGGAAAGGAGAGGGGGGAAGGGAAGAGGAGAAAGGGAAGGGGAAGGGGAAGGGAAAAAGGAAAGGGAAGGGGAATGGGAAAGGGGAGGAGAGGGGAGGGGAGGGGAGGGGAATGGGAGGGGAAGGGGAGGGGGGGGGGGGAGGGGGGGGGAGGGGAGGGGAGGGGAGATACCTTGCAATTCTTTTTTGGACAGGTGAGTCAGAAGGCAGTATACTATCACAACTTATTTTTCCTACAAAGGCAAAGTGTTAGCATAAGATTCTAGTGCTTCTCAAAGTATTTAAATGCTAAATGTTACAGTGTAAAAAGAATTAGTGGCAAAGCAAGTGACAGGGTTTGATTTTTTTCCAGTACATGAAAAAAATTGCTGAAAATACTTTAAAATGGTATCTCCATTATCCTTTAAAATGGCATTTTATTTTCTTGATGTGCCACAGAATCTGTCCTTGAATCCTTAAAAAATAACAAAATTTCAAAGAAAATGTGAGAAGTCTCTGAGTATTTTTTCACCAGAAATCAGGACAATTTTTACCGCGTTCAGTTGTGGTGAAAAAAAATAAATAAGAAAATATATAATTAAGTGGACATTAAGCACCATTACCCATCTGCTTTCATGTCCTCCTCCTATTTTAATAAATGAAAAGAAAAATTACTGCCAGAAAATATACATTTTTTAATGCTCAGGTATGGAGTAATGTCTCTAATTATAGCTTTACAATTCTAGGGGCAGTAGATGTTGTTGTAATGTTAGCTGATAATCATTGTCATTTGTAAATAGAAATAGAATAAGTAGGAACGTCAGTTTTCTTGATGAACGTTTATGTTTATTTATGCTTCAATGAGTTCTCTGGGGAGAAAAAAAAAAGAAGGTAAAACTCCATGGTTGATGTTTCTGATGTTTTCAGATGCTGATGTTTAAACTTAATTGCTAAAGACTGCTAAAAGATGGAACAGCATAGGAAACTTCAAAAAGGTATTACTATATTTTAAAACTAGTTTAGAACCTCATTTTATCACTTAGTATAAACCTACTGATAGTGAGTATTAAATTTCAATTGAATTGAATTTTGAAGGTCAACTCAAGTTTTCTGGATTTCCTGAAATTATTCGCAGCCACAAGTCATTAAGAAATCAAAATGCAAACAGGCATGTGTAAATAGCTTCATAGGTCAGTAAATCAGATAATTTCAGTGGAAATGTGGTGTTATTCCCATGTATGATTGCAGTATTTTCATTTCTATAGTGTATGGAAATATACATAAGCATGATTACTGTGTTAAAATCTCTGTAGCTCATATACTTTGTAGGTCATATACTTTTTATTTTTAATAAGCACATCTGGTTTAAAATGTAGCCCTTGAATAATTCCTGTTGTTCAGAAATTAATTGTAGGTGGTGTGTGTGGTTTCGTTTATCCCTTGTTGCTAGCATTGTGGATTGCCTTTGAAATATTATTGTGCAAGTAAACTGTATTGTACTGGTGAGTTGCCAAGTCTCTCTCTCTTTTTTTTTTTTTCCTAATAGGAGTTCAACAATTGCAAGCTTTCTCTAGGACCTTAAGAAAAAAAAAAAAAAAAAGCACTAAAAAGATTTTCACATTACTAGTTCAACATCTAATTCCAAATGACAAACGCAGTCAGTTAAATCTTTTCTTATTGGCTTTAAGATCAATCTTAAAATTCTTTGTTTGATCCAAAGGTTGGCTATAATCCTAGACTCAAGATACAAGTCATGAATAGTAAGTTAGATTTTCATTCTGCATATCCCTGTTGTATTTGGTGATAAATGCCCCCAGTGATAAATTACTTTGACCTTCATACCATTTAGATTTCATGTCATGAGGTCTTATCTAAAATTTAGTGCCATCTGTGGAAGCTTGAATATCATTTTAAAGGATCCAGAATTGAGCCTATATTTCAGTCACGTGGACCTTTCCTTACCTTTACTTTTGTCACTAAGCCATCTTAAATGGACAGGAGTAAATAAACCAGCAGAGATTTAAATATCACCTGTCTGGGTATTGAATAAATAATCAGAAAACTAGATGTTTTGAATGCTGAAAACCTGGCATATCTAGAATTTAATACATTTGGAATAAAACTCTGACTAATTGGTAACAGTTTCTTTCACTGTGAAATAACATGCTCGTTAATTCATTGTCATATAAAATAAGAGATTGGCCATGTAACTGTTTTTACTGGATGAAAGACAATGGTTGCTCAGGTCTTAAAACATGTGTTAATCAACAAAGTATCAGTGAGATAAGAGTGCACTGTCTTTACTAGCTTCTGAAAAAAAGAGAATTGCCAATTGCCTGTATTGTGGTCTGAACATTCAGAGCAGCAACTGCATTCTGAAGGCATTGTCTGTGCCAAGACACTTGACAATGAAGGTGGTAGCTTTCAATGTGCTCATGGGGTTCAGCAGCATTCTGTCTCTGTGACAGCTGTGATGACTCAGAATATTAACCAAATCAGCTTTAAATACCTATTTAGCTAAACAGTTGCTTTTCAGATCTTTAGAATCTTCTTTGCCATTCTTTTCTATCCTTCTTTATGAAATTAAAAACACATATTTGTACCAGAACAAGCTTGAATAAAACCAGTGCATGCAAGTTTAAAACAATTGTTTTAGCACTGTAATTTTTAGGCAGTTGATGAAAGTAATTGTTTTAGATCTAGTCATATAAGTGTAAAATTATGAATGTCTGCCCTATTAATCAAGTTGCTTTTGAATTGCAAAGAGATTTTGAGGTAGGAGTTTACTCAGTGAGACATAATCATTTCTCCAGCTCAATACAGAGCTGTCCCATTATTCATGTTTTCTTTTGAATAAGAACTCGCACTGTAATTCTAAGCACTTGTGATAATTATAAAGGAGTTTTTCCTTCTTTTTTGTCCCTTCAAAATGCTTTTTTTTTTTTTTCTTTCTTTCTTTTTTTTTAACAATTGGCATTTTAAAAGAAAATTGAATATTATTATCACATTAAATTCCAGTCTGGGCTCTTGCATTTTGCTTGGCAAATTTTACCATTTGCTTCCATGACTGTACTGACATACAGCTGTGTGTTGTTAAACTGCTGTTGTGTATAACACAAATTCTGTGTATTTTGGAATTTATGAAAGTTATCAGTTGTGACTGTCTAACAAGGAATTTTCTGTGCAGATGATTTTGCCTGCATTAAAAATGGGATTGGTTTACACATATCCAGATAAAGTCTGAGGAAATCAGTAGTTGAAAACTTGAACAGATTAAAAGACTATAATAAACACATGTATACACATATATGTGATTATAATTGCAAATATCATTTTATTCCTTGTGAGGATGGTTGAAATCAAACCTTTTCTGCAGTTTGTATTATCTAATCTCTTACATTTACTTATTATTTACATAGTACCTATTTACTACTATGTATATTTTGTGTATATAGACATTTATATAGAGGTAGATAACTATTATGGCTGTGCTAACTTTGTTATTTTGTTATTTTATGATGCTTTACTTGCGTTTCATAAGGAAAACTTTGATAACTGGGTGTGACTAAGTGCAAAATGAATGGAGATGCATTGGATTCAGGACAGCAGACAGCTTAGCTCAGCTAATGCCTGTTTATAGCTAGAAAGTTTTCTGGGCATCTGCAAACACCACATCACTTGCGAGGAATGTGGAGAGTAGGTGGAATAGATCCTGACTGGATGCCTTGCACTTCCTACTGGGACCTACTAGTTGAAACCTATTGGTTCCTTTTGCCCTCAGGTACTCACTTAAAGTAATGAGATTTCCTTTGGAAATGCTTCTTCCCCAGACAGTCAATAGAGAAATATGGATCTGTTCTTAAAATTCCAGATGTGTCTTCATGCTCTGTATACTGCATATGGAATCAGTGGCTCTGTTAGCCAGGCTTTCTTATGTCTCTGTCCCCTACTCAAGACAGTTTTTGTACCTGATTGAAAGCATGTATCAGCATATCATGCATTTCAGCCCATACTTTTAGTCTAGGGTAATTTAATGTGATAGGTAAATATTTTGCTTTGATGTCCTATCTCTTCTATTCTCTGTTTTTAGAGGCATGCAGAGGGAAATGAAGGCAAGATATCCTGTAGTTGGAGATGAGATCCAGAAGGAAAAGGTTTTGCTAAAGTTGTAAGCCATCCCAGCTATTTTTTTGTTCATGGGTACCACTTGATGTTATGTGATTTTGAATTGAATAATATTTTTATTTGTATCTACATGATCTACTTATCAATGAAATGCTACTAAGTGAGGAAATTAGGCAGAGAAGTTTATTCTTGTTACACGAGTGACTTACAGCATTCTAAACACTAAGATAAATGGCGCTAATAGTTGCAGCCAGAATTCACACAAGCACGCCTGAAAGTTACTGCTGATCCTGGTGCTGTGCAATGTGGCTTTTCATAAAGTTCGCAGTGAAAAGTGGCAAAGCAACAAGAACACCATGATGAATGGTTGCAGTGAGTTATGCAGCCCAGAGGTACTTAGCAATTGTTATCGTGGATTAGGCGGCACTTCAAAACTTTAAGATAGTTGTCGATTTTGTGGGAATCTCTGCGGAGGCAATGCAGTAGGTTGTAAAAAGCAAAGAGTCTGGAGTCCTCATCAGCGAGTTGCAGGGATGGAAGGCCGTCCCACTGAGAGAAAACTTCATTTCCAGCATTGCCAGAATGAATCTAGAGAGACATAATCATACTGTAAGAGATGATAATCAATCTGACTGGGTGTAGAACACAGAATTAAGAAATATTGGCCTTGAGGAACTCTAGTTAATAGTGTACAGCTTGTAAAGTGTTTCCTGTTATGGCTCCCTTTGTTCTGTATAGTGTTCTATATATCCGCAAGCAGATTTTGATTGAATTTCCACCAGATATTTCAGTTTATTTCCTTAAAATTTGTAAGCTTAGCTGTCTGTGTTCTTAGATCTAGTTTGTTAGCAATGTCTAATAGAATTAGACTTTGCAGATAAATCAAACCTTCCTTTGTTCATGGATTCATCTGTGGCATCTCTTTTTGGCTTCCTCCACCTTAAAGTCATTGTAAGCACTTGTTCTTAGAACTTCTTTGTGTCTCCAGCTTTGCCTCAATGCGTCTCTTAGGTGGTCTCTCAGATACATGCAGCCTTGTAGAACGTGCTACCAGGCAAATCTCTCATTTTTGTATACCACTAAAGAAAAAAAACAGAAAGAAAATAAAAGCTGTGACTGATATAGTGACCTCTAATGCTAGAAAGCTATGTGTAGGAACTTGCGTAATGAGCTAGAACCCAAAGTGAAGATTGGTTTAAGTCTCCTCTTTATAAAGAGGCAATAATTCATTTTCTCACATCACAGAAATCTACCCTTCATAGGAAGAAGGAAATCTGTGCTTAGTGGTACTGGTGAATCTTATTTTTCACAAGCTCTGTTTTGTGAATGCATACAGCAGAATGTCTGTGAAGCTTCTTTCACTTAGTTTAAGCAAATGGAAAAAAAAAAAAGAGAAAAAGGAAAAATAGATCTGCAATCACTCAAAAACATGATTTCACACTAATGAATTTTCCAATCTTGTCTTCTACCTCCTTCTTCAGTAAATAATGTGAATGAGAAGGTGGTGACAGTATAACTGTAGCAGCATTTGTCTTCTACTGTTGTCTAGGATCCCCACCTTTTTACACCTGGATATGGGATAGAGATGTACTTGATTACATTGATAAATGCATTTGTGGCCTGAATGGGGTAAGGTTTCTGAGTAAATAGACACCAGAATGAAAGAGAGAAACAATGTGTAACCCAGCAGAAGATGGCAGATACAGGGATGGCGGTGCTCTTAATGCTATTGAACTGCTCTAAAGCAAAAGCTGGTGAACTAAGAACTCCCTATTAACATATAGTTCACTGACAGAATGATGTATAGGGACTATTGAGGGCCTCTTTAAAAATAAACAGGCTGGAGTTGATTGTATTCAATAAAGCTTTTTGATCAATTGCTGATAACAAGAGATATTCAGGTTTGGGTTTTCTCAAACAACAGTCTTGTTTTCAAGTCTTGAAGTGTAGGGGGAGCCAAGTCAGACTCATAGTTCCAAAGAACCAGTGTGGTGGGACTAGAGACTGAACCAGACTGGTAGGACTTTGTTATGACCCACCACAGTAGGCCGGACTTCCAGAACAGTTCCAAACACACTATCCATTTCCAAAAACTATACACAATACCTACATGTATACAAACAGAAATAAGCTTATAAATACCCATAACTATGTGGATATGAAAAAACTTATACATGCTACACAAAATTTGAAATTTGAAAATGACCAAAGATGGAATGAAGCTTTCCAGTTCTGATGATCGCATCTTCTCTTGAAGCAGTACTGAGAGTTATGTTGTGTTATGCTGTACAATCATATCATGTTCTCTTTTTAGAAATCACAAGAGGGCAGAAAAAGTTATGGCTGAATCTGAGAACTTTTCAGTTACCTCATCTCCCCTTTTTCCCCCTTTTTATCTACTGTTTCCTTTCCTCTTCCAAGTAGAGAGATCCAGTCACTGCACATGGCTTCTTTGCACCATTAGGCTGGAAGAACTGTAAGGACCTAATACTTACCCGCCCAACTATTTTCTCCATTCCTTCTAGAAGCCTCTTATTTTGCTCCTCAATCTCTACAGCCTTCCAGAGGATGGTATCTGGAGCTTCTTTGATTCTTTGCACTTCAGAGGCCAGATGGATCAGGGGATCATTCCAGGAACGCAGCACTCCCAGTATCAAATTCAGTAGCTCTTCATGCTGGTCATCCACGATAATAAAAGACAGTTAAAATAGGAAGGCTATATGCTGGCAGCATTAGGAGGCAATTAAAGCAATGTCCTCAAATGCAGAAATTTGGAAATTCATTCCACTGACTGCTCCCTACACCCTATCTTAGATATCTCTGTGCAACTTTTGATATATGTCATTGTTGTTATTGTGTGCAATATTAGCACAGTTATGGTAACTTTATGGAAAATATCTATAAGCCCTCTCCACTTTACAAACTAGTAGGCAGAACTATATTTAATGTCTCTGCCAAATAAATAAATTAATAAATAAATAGATAATAAAAAAAAACCCTGGAAAAAAAAAAGTGAAAAATTTTATCTGATTTTAATGAACAATTTATAATCCAACGATTTTCATTTATTTAAGTTTAGTATGGAATGGAAAATGGAAATTATTGTTAACCACTAAATAGCTTTTATTACTTCTGCATAACTCATCTGCCTTCCCCTTTGAACAATGGTGCTTCTAGCAATAGCTCTCTGATTTTGAAAATTGTTCTTTCTTGTGGGCAAATGAAAATTCATAAAGCTTATGGTTATGGTAATGTTCAACCATTTCTTCTTTGCTGGATACTCTGCATGTGAACACAACCAGACTTTTTATATACCCAGATGGTTATACTGGCACTGCAAGGCTATTACTGCTGTGAAACTGATAAAAATTTCTCCCTGATACATTCACATTCATACACCTGTGCTTACTTTTTCTTTTTTTTTTTTTTTTTTTTTTTTTTTCTCCAGGGTATTTTCAAATTTTATCTGTGAGCATAGGCTGAACATGAGTATCTTCATTTTTAAGTTTGTCATTATTAAATTGATGTATGTACAGGTTTCTCTTTGCAAGTAGTTTGCAGAATTTTACTCTGCAGTCTTTGTCTTTGAATGATGATGTGACCATTTTTGCCTTCTGTTAACTGAAAAAATATATATTTAGCATTTTCTAGGTAATGTCAGTGTCTTCAGTTCCAGTAAACCATTTTCCTTTACCTATATGCAATATTCACTATATAGCCAATGTATTTTTATGTTCAATGTAGTTGTCTATAAGGTTTTTTAAAATAATGTTCAGAGCTTGTAGTGTTCTGAGTACAAGCACAGTAACTGGCTTTGCTCCATGAGGTTAGATTGTAATTGGAAATAAGATGCAATGTCTGAAAGCAACATACAGAAAAGTGAATCACTGGTCTTGCATATTCTGTATAGTCTGAAACTCAGCATCTGCAGATGTCTTGGCTTTTTGGTGCTTTCCTCTTTCTGGCTTTATTTCATTCTGAAAGATCTGATTTCCCTCTGTCTCTGTCTGCCCCCTCTCTAGTCTTTTTCCTCCCTCTTTTTTTTCCCACACTCCATCTCACAGTCATTGGCATTAGATGTAGGACTTACATGAATCTGCTGAGTTTGCTCCTTATCTTCAGGAGTGGTTAAGGAAGAAGTGTGGCAGCCATTAACAGCTTTTGTAATGAAACCCCGACCCTGAGCATAGCGTTCATCCTGCAGATCATTAAGGAGAGGTATTTTTGATATAAATAAGAAGAGCTGCAATTCAAACACTATGCTAACCTATAATTGTTCCATTGCTTTTGGCCTCAAGTTATACCAGGGGAGGTTTAGGTTGGATATCGGGAAAAACTGCTTTACAGGAAGGGTTGTTAAGCACTGCAATAGGCTGCCCAGGGAGGTGGTTGAGTCACCATCCCTGGATGTGCCTAAAAACCGTTTGGATGTGGTGCTGAGGGACGTGATTTTGCAGAGTTGTTAGAGTTAGGGTGGTATGGTTGGGTTGTGGTTGGACTCAATGATTTTGAAGGTCTTTTCCAACCTGAACGATTCTATGATTCTGTGATTCTATCGCTACTTTTATTCTGTAAAGGTCAGAAGTTTCTGGTGAGTATTTATAGTTAAAGAAACACAAACTTGTTTCATACATAAAGAATGATACAATAAAGAATTGTATCTTTTACTAGAATGTTGGAGATCTTAGCAAAGGCCAGCACTCTAAGTCACCTTTAGGACTATATTATGTTTTACCCCGGAGGGGTTCAAGGTCTGGTTGGATGAGAGTCTAGGCAGCCTAGATCTAGTGGTCGGCAGTGGGGTCGGAGTCTGGTGATCGTTAAGATCCCTTCTGACCTAAGCCATTCTATGATTCTATGGTCACGGTCTGTGCCACAGTCATATTTGTTCACATACTTAAAAGTTTCATGTATTAATATGTCTGTGCTCAAAAAATACTGAACTGGATTTTGCATGTTCTCACTCACAGAAAAATAGAAAGTACTCACAAATTCATTGAACATTTCCGAAGAGAGGAAGTGCATGGAGTGTGAAAGTTTAACTGCCCGATCAAAAAGCTCCCCAAGGGAAACTTGGCAGTTGACAGATCCACCGGAGCAGATTGGCAAGGAGGTCACTCCTTCCTTGGTCAGAAGCATGTTGGACACCAGAAGAACCGCTAGCAACAAACCTGTTGAGGTTTGGAACAAACCAAAATGGGAACATATTGACACAAGCACGCATTTGGAAATAACTGTCAGGTGCAGATGATCAGCATGCAGGGATGCTGGCTTTGCTCAGCCACGTGGCTCAGAGTACCCGATGTGCTGACTCTTGAAAATAAATGGAAGATGAAAGCACTGTGCTTAGATTATTCTTTCTCCCCTCCATCATCCTACCTGTATAGCAGAACCTCCTACAGTGTTTAAAGAGACATGGTAACCTGTGTTACAGTACACTGTATTTCAAAATCTGTACCTATTGTGCTTCACTTTATTATCTAATGATACATGAAAGTCACCGAGTCACCGAACATGGATGTGTTCAAGAGACGTTTGGATGTTGTGTTGAGGGATAGGATTTAGCTGGGGAGTATTGGTGATGGTTGGACTGGATGATCTTTTAGGTCTTTTCCAACCTTGATGATTCTGTGATTCTGTGATTCTGTGAAAGAAAAGCAAACTACTTCTTTAGAAAGTAGATTACTCTTTCTCCTCTCTCTCTCTCTCACTCTCCCTCCTTTCTTTTTTTTTTTTTTTTTTTGCTTTGGTTTTCTCTCTTCCTCCCACAGGTCCTTTCCTTCTTTGCAAACATTTGGAATTCAAATTAATTTTGTGGGAAGGCGGTTAGGTCACTTTTTAAAGGTTTTGATTGTCCTGGGAGTTCCTTCAGAAGACTTCCAGCATCTGTGCTGTTTTGCTAGTTAGAATTTAACCCTAAATTACCTACTACTAAGAAAACAGGGAATATTCAGCTTTTCTCCTGAACTTCTGAAACTGATACAACTGATACAAGGGCCTTCTCATTATCTAAGAGACAGAACTTCATCTGCTTAAAAGTTTTAACATTAAAAGAGTCGAGTTTTTTATTCAGCAAAACAAAATACGCGCAGAAAAACAATAGGAAACTTTAAAAGCAAATATTTGGTAAATGGATGTAATTGTTCAAAGAATACTGTTTTGTGCTCTGAGTTTTGGTTCTCAAAATTGGCCTGCTACATGCATTGGTTCACTAGATTCACTATCAAGGCGAAGTTCAAATATACCATAGTTCATATAAACCACCAGAACTGTCCCTAATGTTATCACATGATGGATTTCTTCCTGGCTAACAGTTCAAGAAATGTGCGCCCATTTACACAGTATTGAAGCAAAGCATTCTCCTCCCCCATGAATAATCTCCTCCAGTTAGAATAGTGTTCTGGGGAATGATTCTATGAATAAGAAAACTCAAGTCTTGTTGGCTTTGAAAGTTAAAAGCGATTGTGAAATCATTTACTTCAAAACGATTCAATTGATTCTGGACTCTGTGGATGATGACTTTAAGTCATTGCCTTCTGACCAATGTTGTGAGTAGTGGAGCAGTCAGAATCCAGTCTTTTGTGTGCATGTATCAGATCCTTCAAGTCAATTTTTTGTGACACTGCTTAGTGCAGAGGTAGTCTCAGGAGACCAAAGACTGAATAAAGAGAGGATCAAGCTCCCTTCTAGTTCCAAGGACTGAACACTAAAATCTGAGATGGAGGCAAGCTTCACCACTATTGGAAAACTGAAAGTCTGGAAAAACTTAGTTTCTAGAATTGTTATACTTCAGCTCCTTCTTAATTCAATCAAAACCTAAACATAGAAGATATCAAACAGTGAATAGCACAAGTCTTACCTTTCAGTGAAGCCCCTGTGCTGCTCATGATAGGGATTCTCTGTGGTGACTTGCTCTACCAGAAAGAAGTCTCAATACCTGCTCTTACTTTCTGCACGTCAGATTTATATACACCATCCGGGGTCCAGTTTGCATACATTCAGCAGGTTGTGGAGTTTACCTCAGTAATTACAAACATCAAATTGCCTCTCTTCCACATTCATATTCAATACTTGCTTTTTTTTTTTTTTTTTTTTTTTTTTTTAAACTGTGAGTGGGAATTTCATTAAAAATTTCAGTTGTGGGATGCTGAGAATGGCTGGATGAAGAGGACGCCAAAATTTTGCCCTGAATTAGTTGCAAATGCCACTGATTCTTGAAAGGTCCAGTTGTCAATTCTGAGACAGTTCTCCTCTATGCTTATAAAATGTTGCTCTCCTGCCTGCAAATGTCTTCTGTTCCTTCCTTGTCTCTTTACCCTCCAATGTTAAAATTCTAGCTATTTCTGGAAAGGAAACAATACAATTTCTACAGTAAGAGAAACAACAGGAATATTACTAAAGTTGGCCCAGGGAATGTGAATGGAGGCTTCTGGAAAGACAGGTCATTATTATATGTAGTATTACAGATACGACATTCTGTGTGTTTGTCTCCATACAGATAAAAAGGATATTATATACCTACAGATCATGATATAACTGGTATTAAGGATGAGATAAGTTGAGAAACAGGGACAGTTGTTATTAAAAAAGTAATAATTTGTAATAAACAAAGAGGAAGAATTTGTATGCTTACTGTTTAATCATAAACATTTTGTAATTAAATCAGCATTATTTTAAAAGCTCCTGAACCATGAAATCATTTCCTATATATGAATTATATTATATTTTTTATATATATATATATATATATATATATATATATATATATATATATATATTTGTTTGCGTAAAAGATGTGCATGTCCACCATAATCACAGTATATGCTGTTGTAATCAGTGGAATCTGATTCCTGATCTAATGTGTCTGTGATAATCTGCAACCTAGCTTCAGCAGGTTGGCCCTGTTTTCTTGTTGTGTGAGGTTCATCTGCACGAATATGTTAGCAAATGCGTAATCTCTCATCTGTTTCTCAGATGCATTTATCCACGAAAAGACCTTCTAAATTAGATAATCATAATGAATAAGGTATACAGTGTTAATGAATTTTCTTGCCTCTAGACAACTTGTTCTGTACATGTAGAACAGGTATGTGTATAATCCTGAATCCCCCATTATTTCGTAACTATAGCTGTGATTTTTGAAGCAATAATAAACAAAACCCACCAAACGCTTTCCTGTGTTACTGTGATGCTTTGGCAGGGTGGTTGGACTAGACGATCTCTAGAGGTTCCTTCCAACCCCTACAATTCTGTGATTCTATGAAGGGAGAAAAAAGGTAGACTTGTTTTTTACTGCATGTGTTGGTATAGGTTAGGGGCTGACCTTTTGGAAAGGAGCTCTGCTGAGAAGACTAAATGTCCTGGTAGACAACAGGTTGACCGTAGGCTAGCAGTGTGCCCTTGTGGCCAACAAGGCCAGTGTTATCTTGAGATGCATTAAAAAGAATGTGGTCAGCAGGTTAAGGGAGGTGACTTTCCCCCTCTACTCTGTCCTGACGAGGCCATATCTTGAGTACTGTGCCCCTCTCACTTTAAGAAAATCAGGGAACTACAGGAAAGAGTTCAGTGGGAGACCACAAATATGACCGGGGGCCTGGAGCATCTCCCTTATGAGGAAAGGATGAGAGACCTGGGGTCACATAACCTGGAGAAGATTGAGTGGATCTCATCAATGCTTATAGATATCTGAAGGGATGAGAATGGGGCCAGACTCTTTTTAGTGATGACAGAACAAAGGGCAATGGGCATAAATTGTAACACAGGAAGTTCCATATGAACATTAGAAAAAACTTTACTTTTAGGGTGACAGAACACTGGAACAAGCTGCCCAGAGAGATGGTTGAGTCTCCTCTGGAGATACTCAAAATCTGCCTAGACATTTTCCTGTATGACCTATTACAGGGAACCTGCATTAGCAGAGGACTTTGGACTCGGTGATCTGATAGGGGCCTTCCAACTCCTATGATTATATGATTCAATGGATAAAGCATGGAGGACATCCACTGGAAAGCAATACAGGGAGATGCTTCAGCAGTAAACCAGAACTGGTAGTAAATAGTCTATATCTTCTAAGATCTAGGATAATTTCTAGAACAGTTTGTTCTGTTCAGAGTCTGGTTTGGAAATTGAGGCTTTACCGAGTACATGAAGTAGTTGCCTCCAGCTGATAAGTTTAATCTGATCAAGGCACTTAGAACAGGGCCACAGCCAAAACACTAGAATGGATGGTGGAAAGATAGCTGTCTTCTAAACCACAGACTCATGGTTTGTGCTCTTGATTTAATTCATCTTCTCTACTCAAGATATTACAGATAAGACTGAAAAATCCTTGTGTCTTACAACATTAGAGGAGTCCTGTGAATAAAAGGAACAAGTATTTCTCAACTCACCATTTGCTCTTTCATTTACCACTTTGCTTTTCTTGTCATTCTGAGGAGTTAATAAGTAATGCCAAAATAAAACACAGACTTCATTAATATCAGGGATTAGATAACAAAGGAAGGCATTCACAAAGGTAGGAGGTAAAATGCCTGGGTACCCTCTACAATTATTGAAGGAAGAAGCATCAACTAAAGTTAGGATCCTCATGTGACTTAAGTTCTAGAAAAGCCTGTCTCTTGCTCTGTAAAAGGAATACAAGTACCCCAAATGTAGATCATAGTGTAATTTATACTAAACCATTGCAGGATGTTTTAATTAAATTATTCCACCACATAATTACATACATTGCTTTTCTCTTATGCCTTTCATCCTGAAATGCTTTACAAACATGAATGGAATAAAATTCTCAGCAGTTAAGAATCATTGGCAGAAGGACAGAAGAAGCTCTCTACAAAGTACGTAAATGTAAAGGTAAATTTCTTTTATCAGGTGTGAGAACTAATGTAGAGGTTAAGATGCTTTTTCATAGCTGCACAGGAAGGGGGAAAAAATCCAGATTCCCAGACCTGTACTTTAAATAAAGACTTTAAATAATGTTCCTTGCTAGTATTAAAAGAAAGCAAAGATGAGAGAAGAGGATGAAGAGGAAAAATACAACAAAATAAATAAGTCCAAATATTAATTTTCTTTTATAAATTAGGAATTAAGTTATATTTAAAAGCTGAAAAAAACCTTAAAAGTAGCTGAAAATAACCCCCCTCTTCCTTTTGAAATAGTCTTCTCCAGAATGTACCCTGATGCTTGGTAAAGGAGCTGATCCTTGCTCCTAATAGTCTTCTAATTCTGACAGCACCTCAGGACAGCACTGCAGAGAGCTAGACAAGCATCAGAACCAGAAGGGAATCTTCCTAGAACAACTTAATATAGAATAGCTGAGAAGAGTTGTATGTTTCTGTCTTCTGTCTTTCACTTTTACCTCAGGAATTTAATTGAATTGATATTTTCTAAATTTTCATGCTCCTTTAATTTTCAAAGGCTTTCATGGAAGCAAAATTATTGGATTGTTACCAACTAATGGTTGCTTGCTGAACATTTATGGAGGCCTACAATACATGTAAGCACAGTGAGGTGGTGCGTGGTTTGTTTCAGTGGTGGCAACAATGCCAATAATCAGCTTTGCTGGTGCAGATTTTTACTAGACCAGCATGCAGGCTCTTATTCATGGATGATGCAAGTGTTGACTGTGTTGAAAAGCAGTGATCTGTAGTTGAGATTTTCTTCTATCAAATAGCATTATTATGCTCTTTGTATTGGTTGTAGTTTCCATGGACATAAATAAATAGGAGACATTACTTTTGAAGTGACCTACATATGAATGTCTTAGCCCATTGCTAAACTTCACAGACATTACATGTCATATATCAGTATTACAGAAAACAGCATTCTGTGGTCATTTCTCAATAATCTTATCTACCCATCTCATACCAGGTGACTGACCGTGCATTAGACTGTCACATTTTGATTCAGAACTATTGATAAGTACTGAAAAATCAACCACTCTGATCCTATTTTACATATTAATCACATTTCTTGCGGTATGGAAATTGTTGTGGCTGACTGATACCTGTCACAGAGGAATGAAAGATCTTTTCCAGGTTCTTTGTGGGATGCTTCCTTTTAAGAAGGGGAACTGAAGAGTGGGAAATGCCATTTGATTTTTTTACTGAGCTGGAAGTAGATTTAATAACAGAACGTGAGTTAATACAGAAATTTGAAACTCCAAATTTTTCGCTATGCTTTTAAAATATGATCCCTATGCTATGAATTCGGATGACTAAGCATGCAAAAGTGAATTTCTCTATGTTATATGAACATTTTACTCCTCTGATGCACAGGATCTACAATCCTAATTTGTATACAGGAGTCGGAAATAAAAATACTGAAAATGTAGCCCTTGTTTTCCTTTTGTAGAATAGTTTACTAAGTTACCCAATCAACTTGATTGAATGGTTGACTTTGGAAATAAACAAAGATGTTAGATCTGGATCAAAAAGAAACTTGAAGACTCCTCAAAGAACTTGAATGTTTTGAATGTGGAAAATATAATCTGAGTAGGAAAGTAAACAGTGTATTTGCAATCTAGATAGTTCCAAATGACAAATGTTTCTGGTTTTTTGTTTTTTTTTTTTTTCCTAATTACTCCCACTAATGTCCATTAAATTGTTATTCAAAATTAAAATGGTTCCCAAATATTCTGTAAAACAAGGGCTTTTCCTTTTCCTCTTCTTTGTCTAGGGAATGGGAGAATTTTAATAGCATTCTCTCTGAGTTCTTTTTTCAGCAGAATGCATATTGGACAATTTCTTAGCATGATCTCTGCGTGAAGAGATCTGCTGGTAAAATATAGATAAGAACATAAGGGAAAATTGTTCCATATGGAGAAAAAAAATGGAAATCTTTGGAAGAATTTCGGTTTATTTTTAATTTAAGTTCCACTGTGGTTTCAGAAGTAGACATAAAAAGGAAATGGAAGAACATGTTTCAAAAATCATTTATTAGCATTGCCACTGTGATGACATACTGCCGAATGCACCATGAAAGACTGCGTGAATCCCAGATAGAATTTCAGCTAATAATCACCAGAAAAGCAGTGGAATTAACAAAAAGCAAAGGAAATGCTAGCTTCTGCATATTGATCTTGTTGTTTGCAGCGTGTGGCTCTGCGTTCACTTATGTTTTATCTGTATGCTGGCAAATAATCTATCACAGAATCACAGTACATTTTGGGTTGCAAGGAACCTTACAGACCATCTAGTTCCAACACCTCCCTGCCATGCACAGAGTTGTTATCCACTTGATCAGGTTGCCCAGAGCCCCATTCAACTTGGCCTTGAACACCTCCAGCGATAGGGCATCCACAGCTTTTCTGGACAACTTGTTTTAATACCTTTCCAGTCTCCTCGTGAAAAATTTCCTTCTGATATCTAATCTAATCCTACCCAATTTGAGCTAATACTACTCTTTGTCCACCACACTCTGTGACAAAGAATCCTTTCACAGTTTTCTTGCATACCTCCTATTGTTACTATGAAGTGTCCCCATAGCCCTCTCCTCTCTGCCCTCAGCAACCCCAATTCCTTAGTCTGGTTAGTTCTTAGTTCTTCAGCTTTCTGACCATCCTTGCGCCTTCCTCTGGATTTACTTCAACAGGTCCATTCCTTCTTGTGCTGGAGGCCCCAGACTTGGACACAGTACTTCTGGCAGTGTAAGTTTGGTCTGGATCAAACATAACTGCATTATGTCACTAGCTCAATTTTCTAGAGATTGTTATGATACTTTTGCTGGCTTGGTATTTGATACAAGGTTTATTTGGTTGGTGAAAGATGAAAAGGGCAGTGAAGCTGGTGAGTGTTCTGGAGCACAAGTCTTACGAGAAGGGACTGAGGGAACAGGGCTTGTTTAGTCTGGAGGAGAGGAGGTTCAGAGGAAATCTTTTTAGTCTCTAAAACTATCTGAAAAGAGGTTGTGGCAAAGTGAGAGTTGGCCTTTTCTCCTGTGTAACTAGCAATAGAATGAGAGGGAATGGCCTCATGATGTCCCAGAGGAGGTTCAGGTTGAATATTAAGAAAAATTTCTTCTCTGAAAGTGTGGTCAGACACTGGATCAGGCTGCCTACAGAGATAGTAGGGTCACCATCCCTGGCAGCGTTCAAGTAACATTTAGATATGGTACTAAGCAATGTGGTTTGATGGGGATATATTGGTGATAAGTGGACGTTTGAACTGGATGGTCTTGGAAGTCTTTTCCAACCTTGGTGATTCTATGATTCTATAAATGATAACAATCTGAGAGCTGCTATGACAGAGCTATTCCACAAAAATTTTGTATAAATTTGAAATGGTTGAGTGAGTTTGTGCTGGCTGAGTGTTTGCATTTTTCAGAGCTAAAAAGCTATTGATTTTAAGAGCAAAGACAAATAAGGGGGAAAATATTTTGAATAGACTTCTGTTAGGATTGATGTACATTTGAGGATCTGAGAAGTTGCACTGGCTTCTTCCGTCCAATTTCAGTCCAGTTCTCATTTTGGGATGGTGGCCGCAGTTAGACTGATTTCCAAAGTTGTAAGGCATAGTCCTTTCCAAATGGAGTTTTACAATAATTTAAGTATTTGCCCATTTTGACCCATAGGATGCATTTACTGCTAATAAGAACTTCACTTTAATGTTCTGTCTTAGATACAAGAAAAAGTATGCTTCTTTCTGAGGCATACTGAACATAACTCCAAAAAAGGAAGATGGAGTGATTAAAAAGTCTGTACATTTTGCTTATTTTCCTATAAATTTGGTTTTATCTCTTAATTTATTTTTAATGACTACAGTCTGCTATGATCTGTGAGCTATTTTGCATAAAATCCCGATTTCAACTGATTGCATTCTTTAGTATAAAGTAGAACAAATTTCAAGAATTTACTTAGGCATGCCACAGCAGAACTCACTAGTGGAGTAGGTAATTACTAGTATTGTTTTAAAAATTATATTTGTATAACACATTGTGAAATAAAAAGTAATAAAGAGTGAAATTGACATCAGGAAGGGAAAGAGGGGAAAGAAGAACCCAGTTTATTTGCATATTTGTAATTCTATGGCTAAATGCACCACTGAAAAAACATTTTCTTAACTGCTTTAAGAACTAGCGTCTGTAAAAGTAAGAGGATTTTTTTCTTTTTTTTTTTTTTAATTACAAATGCACTGGAAAAAGCAGTGAAGTGTGCGTGGAGGTTTTGAGCATATTTCAGTAGGTAAGTATTTTCAAGGATTGTGGTAAATATGCTTTTGTTCTAGAATGTAGTGTTTGATAGTATCCTGAAATAGCACATGGAGATTTTGCCCTGAGTTTTAGAATAATTACCTCACTTCCTAAAGATCGCTGTTTTTCATATGTTAAGTACTCTTTGGTCAGATAATTTCTGGTATATATGTAAAGACTGAGAGAAGAGGAAAAGTGACTAGAAAAATTTATGGGGTTGGGAGAGTGGATGTGATATTAGCTGAAAGCAGGCAGAGGTCAACGCTGACATTCTTGCTTCTTTGAGAGGATTTCAGTCTTAGCTGTGCTCTTATCAGAAGGAGGAATGCATATTGCTACTTGAAATTCTCAGTTTCATAGAGGCGATACAGAAAAAATGTGACCTTAAGTTCGTACTTCATATTTAAGGAAATATTCAACATCAGGTGTTTCTCTTACTGATTCCAAAATCTAATCAAGTTTCTGCTCTTCAATTTCTTGTTACCATCCTAAAACAAAGTAAAAATAAATAAATAAATAGATAAATATATTCTATGTATTTATATTATATATTATTATATATATCTATAAATATATATATATTATATTATATATATATATTAATTGAAGGAATGAGGAATCTAGGTAGCAGGAATCTTGTGGTCCATAGGAAATTTGAAGCTTAAATTCTTGTTCAGTGTCTTATTATAACTATTTTATCAATTCACTGCATTTTGCAGATATTTTAATTAAGCTTGTCATATTTATTAAACACAGGCTAGTAATTAATACTTGGAAAACAGATGAAATTGCTTTGGTAAAAGGCATTCAAATTCTTCACAAAGCTTAAATGATTTTTTAGGGGAAGAAACGTGAGAGGGGTTATTCTGTGACCGCATATTACAAGGTATTAAAAAGAAATGTGTGCTGTAAGGAGAAAGATGTGTGGAAATCTATATAGATGTTTACAGCAGGAACAGTCCATATGTTCTGTGCAGAGGCTGTCAGCTATTCCAAGGTACTCTTTTCTTATGTCTTTAATACTCACAAACAGTAGCTATGTTGGCAGAGAATAATGGCAGCAAAGAAGAAAGAAATGATTGTTAATAAAAAATCCTATACATCTGAAGAGTTGTTTGAAGTAAACATTTTTAAACAGAAAAAAAAATAAAATACAGTCATGAAAACCTTTGGTAGCAAATACTGCTAACAACTCCTTAAAAGGTCAAATACATTAAATTGCACACATTCAGTACATTTCTGTGTTTAAAAATTCATTAAAAAATGGAAAATGCATTTGTGTTCAATCTCTTCTCTAATGAATATATTTGCATCTAATCACAGCTTTTCTCCTTTAGAGATTTCTTACTCATTTCCTAAGTCCTCAGTCTGTAACCTAAGCTTCTGGGATTTACAAAGTTGAGGGCACAGTCATCATGGAAATGTCATGGCATTGTCATCACCAGAAGTGCCTAGTCATCACAAATGGCTGACATAATACAGTTTCATGACTGAAAAAGAGGAATAACATCAGGTATACTGTATAGTGTACTACACTACGCATTGGTTTTGTGTATACAAAAAGAGATATTGGGCCCCCAGTTGGGCTCTCAATACAAAAAAGACAGGGAGCTGTTGGAAAGGGTCCAGAGGAGAGCCACAAAGATGATCAGGGGACTGGAGCACCTCTGATATGAAGACAGGCTGAGGGAGCTGGGCTTGGTTAGCCTAGAGAAAACCTGCGGGGTGAACTCATTGCAGCCTTCCAGTACTTAAAGGGAGCCTACAAACAGGAGGGGAGTCAACTCTTTACAAGAGTAGATAATAGCAGGACAAGGGGAAATGGTTTCAAGTTAGGAAGATAGGTTGGATATCAGGGGGAAGTTCTTTACTATGAGAGTGGTGAAGTGCTGGAACAGGCTGCCCAGAGAGGTTGCGGATGTCCTGTCCCTCAAGGTGTTCAAAGCCAGGTTGGATGGAGCTTGGGGCAGCCTGGTCTAGTATTAAATGTGGAGGTTGGTGGCCCTGCATGTGGCAGGGGGGTTGGAGCTTGTTGATCCTTGAGGTCCTTTCCAATCAAAGGCATTATATGATTCTGAAATAGGTAAACCCAATTTGGGTTGCATCAAGCTGGTGACTGGTCCCTAGTGGGGTTCCACAGATCTCCATTTTAGGGTCAGTTCTCCTTAATCATAGAATCTTAGAATCATAGGGGTTGAAAGGGAACCTTGAAGACCATGGAATCCAAACACCCTGCTAAAGCTCGTTCCCCACAGTGGGTTGAGCAGGGAAGTGTCCAGGTGGATTCTGGATATCTCCTGAGAAGGAGACGCCACAAGCAGTCTAGACAACCTCTTCCAGTGCTTTGTCACCCTCACAGTAAAGAAAATCTTTTGCATATTCCTATGGAACTTCCTGTGCTCTAGTTTGTGCCCGTTGTCCCTTGTCCTGTTGCTTCACACCACTGAAAAGAGCCTGGACTCATCCATTCGACTTTCACACTTCAGATATTCACAAACATTGACCATTGAACATCTCTCAGCCTGTTCATCTCCAGACTGAACAGGCTCCGGTCTCTCAGCCTTTCCTCATACAAGAGATGCTCCAGGTCCTTTATTGTCTTTGTAGCCTTCTCCAGGACTGTCTTTAGACAATACTGTCACCCTACTTAAACGTATAACTTCTTTTTTTTTTTTTTAATTGGTATTTGAAAGAGGAGGAGTTTGTATTACAAATATCAAAATGTCATTTGTTGTGAGAGGGGCAAGCACGTTAAGTTTTAATTTGTAATATTTCTATAAATCTTACAATAAAAGATATCTCACGTAGGAGAGGGAGAATCAGGCTACAATTAAGATTCTAGAACAGAAGCTCTCAGTTTTTTAGTCTATTTTCTTCCTTATAGCGCTGGAAAAAAAAACATGCTGGCTTACAAAATGTTCTGCAAGAAACAGTGGCATCAGGTTGCATTGTACTTTGCTGTTAGGGCTCTTGAGTACATATGCAGATGAATCTTGCAGTTCTTCCTCCTCTGGTAATCAATTTATCTTTCGTAATATCTTTCCTGCATGGTCAGATACATGCCAGAAATGTCTCTGCTACCTTTTTTCTTTTAAATAGTTTCATTTCAAATAGTATTGGTAGAAGGGAATCCATTTTCTTGTTACAAATATTGATGATCACAAGAAGAATGGAAATGTAAATTAGTCTGTAAATTTTTCTGTGCTCCAATTTTACTCTCTGCCATGTACAGACAAGTGTGAAAATTTTGTACCTACATGAACAATAACAGAAATTGTGGGCATTTGATTTAATAAAGACTGTATTAATCCTATAAAACCAAAATCTGAGATAGAGCTGTTAACTGTTCTCACTGAGCTACAAGTGGAGAATCTTCAAAGCCTGTGAACATGACAGCATTAACTGGCTGTTTTTACATATTCCCTCCAGACACCTTTTTATTTCACACAGTTTTTCTAAATTTTGATCCCTCCAACCTAGTAAATACTTAATTATTTTGTTTAACTATATTTGTTTTGATTATATTTTTTTTTCCCTCCCAAGGAAAAAAAGAACGAAAATCCTTGACGTCCAATGAGAATTTCAAATAGTTTTTCACCTTCTGAAATGAAATCTACAAGTTTTTTTTTTGTTTGTTTGTTTGTTTTGTTTTTTAAAGAAGAGTAAAAGGATCAATCATTAAAAGATACAAATTCTATCTGAGAGGCCTGTGATAGCATTCAGTGTTCTCCAATGATGATTTCCTGGAGACATTTTGTTAGTCTAAAGGTTTTGTCCTAACACCATTCAGAGGCCTTCCAGCTTCTGAATAAAGACATACATGACCTCACTTTTTACCAAGCCCATATTTCTATAGATAATGAACTCAACCAGGACACAGTCATTACATTCCAGACTCTATCTTAAATTCTTTAATGATCTCCTCTGCACTGATGAACATCAGGCGCACTGACATTTCACCTCTGATCAGTTTGTCTAATACCTGGGCCAGGAAGGTTTCCTCAACGCACTCCAAGAGTCTCCTGGATTCCTCTCAACTCATCTTGTTACTTTCCCAGCAGATGTGCAGGTCATTGAAATCTCCCACCAGGATGAGGGCCTGTGAGTGTGATGCTTCTGGAAAGTGGTGCAAGAAAGCTTTATCTACAGGTCTCCCTTGGTCAGGTGGCCTGTAGTAGACCCCAGTCACCAGATGTCTTTTACTGATTTGGTCCCTGATTTTCACCACAGACTTTTAATCCAATTATGGCTGTTTTACAGAGGCATCTCTTCAGAATCTATCCACTTATTAACATAGAGGGCAACTCCCCTGCCCTTCCTTCCCTGTCTATCTCTTCTGAAAACCTTGTCCTATACCACAATATACATACCTTAAAATGACAGTGGAAAAAAAGCCCCTAGATGGTAGAAATCCCACCTGAAAAATATACTTGTAGTGTTCCTATCTGTTGTGTTTTCTGTAGGGAGATGGCCCTAGTGTTTATGTTTTGTGATAAATCTAAAGGATTGTAGAACTAGTTGTAGAGGTTTGTGAAAAAATCAATACTGCATATGTTGCTGTTTCTGCAAGAAGAATTTTAACATTATATCTTCTAATACTTTTGGGAACTGAAACTGTAGCCTTAACGGAATATGACTTTGTTATATCCAAAGACAAATGTGTGCATAAACTCTGCACATAAAACAAATGCTCAGTTCTACATCTCTCCCAAATCCTGCAGAGTCATCTGCAGATCATACAAGCTTATTTCATTTCTACTCAATTTGGTTTTCCTTCCTCTACATACATTCTTTCCTATTCCTGCTGTGGAACCAGATGAAAAGTCACTGTAATTTCTGCATCAAGACAAATATTGTTAGCCTCCAAAAAATCCGTCAGACTGCCACCTTACCTGCATGTATCAAGGTCTAATGACTGTAAGTACTTCTGGAAAAATGGTTTGGATCAGTCCACAGATTTATTGTATAGACACATCTAACTATATGCATATGTGGAAAAATTCCCTACCAGGGAGGATGTTTACATGCAAACACAGTTCAGAGGCTTACTCCATATAACGGCTGTCAGGTTCAGTGAAAGGTAGAGGGAATATGAGTAGGTCATTCCATGTTGATTTGTAATGCTTTTGTCAGAGCAAGGTTCTACTGAAATAGTGAAATGAGCTACCTACCATCAGCTGATCTTTAGTTGCTTCTGGGATTTATTTTGTGCTAATAGAATATCAGCTGATCTTAGCACATTTGCAGGTGAACTTGGCCAGGTTTTCCAGTAGGTCATGATACAGTTAGGATGTGTGACCCTAAGGTCAGTGTCAGAAAAATGCCACACTCTTTTGTAAAGTCTGGCTATGATACTGAATTAGTGGAAGCTGGGGAATAGCTACAGCTCCCCTTCTAAGGCATGCTCCTGTAGACCTTAGGAAGGAACCTATTTTCAGGTCCTTGATTTGACATGGTAGTAAAACCTACTGATTTGAATGACACTGGGTTTGGCAAATAAATACTGAAGAGAATTACAAGTAGATAAATGTTTGTTGACTGTCACATTTATAATCTCAATGAAGTGGCAATGGACGTTGTGTGAACATAGCAAGTAATAGGTGAATTTCCTGTCACTTTGATCAACTGTTGAAGAACCTGAAATATGTTTGTTTCTTTGGCAAAGCCTACTTTAAAAAAATATATATAGAGAGAGAAATTTTAAAAATGTGATTTTAATTCAGAATTTTAAACATTTAGCAACTGTGTTGCCTTATCTTGTTGTTTTAATCTTAGCAATATTAATGTAGTGATCTGGCAAAATTGAGAATAGTTATCTATCTCACTGCTAATAACTCTGAAAAATGCTGTAAGTCAAACAAATCTTTATGAGTAGCTGTGGTTATATTTTCTTGTCAAGATAAGAATTACAAGCCACATTCCATTGAAGATGTTTGCCACAGGCTGCTCTAAAATTTTTGGAAAAGGCTTCATCAAAAAGAGAAGGCATATATAATTCCCTCAGGGTGTCATCTCTCTAGGTTAACTGGATGACTCTGGAAAAAATGAGTCCTATAGCCAAACCTTGTTCCACCAAGATCCAGCTTGCTTTCTGTCAGGTCTGAGATCCTAGCCAGGTGTTTCACCAGAACGTGTGATAGAATGACAAGGGGCTCCTTTGTAGATAGGACCAGATGAGTTTAATTGTGGCTGAAAATATAAAAAATAGATAATTTCAGCTATGTAAAAGAAACAGTACAGAATACTGGTGTGATATTCTATTAGAAGACTCTCTAGTTTAGGAACTGGCTTGTTACATATGAATCCAAAGAATATTTTTCAAATAGTGTTAAGGACAACCTGAGAGAGAGGTATGTACGATAGCAGAGCCACAGACCCTAACTTCCAAACCTACATCTCCCAGTCACTATGGAGCTTGGTCAGTCAAAGGGACGGGAAGAAAAAATGTTTGTGTCAATTTTCTTTGAAAGTATATAAGCAAAACCAAACCCACAGTAATGTGCTTGTCTGGCACTACTTTGGCAGCTGAAGCATGGATTCTGTTACCATAAGAAGTCTATAGTTTCAATTGGGTCATGACAGTACTGCCTTCTGCCAGAAAACTTCAAATACACCTTTCTTGTTCAGCCTGAGACGGTTATTTCTCAACAAGGTCCATAATTCTCAGGGACACCAGGTCAAGAGAGCAATATTCTTAACATTCCAAAGTTAAGAAAAGAATGGATCTAAGTTTTGCAGAACTCATGGCAGAAAATAATGGCTTCTTTGTCAGACTGACCACTATGCTGTAAGATTTTACATGCAGCATTTATTGTTGCTAACTAGCTAATGACCAAATTTTACTCTCCTGTTACTTTTATTGCAGTACAACACAGAATCTGCCAGAGTTTGAGTGAGGAGAGATTAGGATCTCTCCATTACTTCAATGGCTGCAGAAAACAAAGTGTTTCCATCAACCGTCACTTAATTTAGTGTATGCACATCGATCTCCAGTGGAGAATTTTGAAATTATAATCAATACGAAGATACCACAGAGGAATATTAATAAACCTCTTAGGAATTAGAAATATATTTAATGAATCAGGAGGTTTGGTAAATATTACCACATGTGTGCAGTGGGAGCTGTCTGGATAGCTCTGGTTGCAGTTCCACATAGTTCCCAAATAGCCTGCAGAATAAAAAGGAAAATAGCTTTAGTCATTATTATTGAAGGGTCTGCACATGGGACTAAATAAAATGAAGTTGCAACAGCAAAAAACTGAGAACGAAGCTCTTCTTGTTTCTCTTTTAAAAAGATAAATAAATAAATAAAATGATGACTTTACTTGATATTTAGGCAAAACATACGCATGTTTGTATATGCAGTGGATAAAGAAAGACATGGGATGAAGGAGGGTAAAAGAAAGTTCCAACAAAAACTAAGGAACACTTGTTCCAGTGGAAAAAATATTTCCCAGCTGAAGGACTTGCACCAAAAGGTTGGGTAACTTGCTGATATCTAAGCCACTGCTTCAGTCAGCCTTGCATACCTAGACCCTCATCAGCTTAAAAGACTCAGGCTTCCAAGGTGGACAGCTTAATAATCTGAGCCACAGAAGGGCTGAAGCAGTTAGCCCAAACCTATGCTGTATAAATCCAGTTTTGACACTGGGCCAGGCTTGCTGTGTGGCCTTCATCACATTCCCCAACTTTTTAACATCATTAGCTTCATTAATAAAAATGAGCGATATTTATCCAAGGCCTTTGCAAGAATGTTATAATTAACTCATGTTTAAGGAGACCTAATGCAATCTCTGTACCAAACAACACCCTCACCCATCAGGCAGCTGGTGATTTAGTAGTATGCCCTCACCCAGACCAACAACATCATTGTGTGAGCAGTCTCTGCAGAGCCATATGCGTGCCCCTGTTAAGGGGCTGTGTCTGAAAAATAAGGGCAGTAATGGGCTGACAGCTCCCATCTGTATGATTTAGGTAAAGCAGGTGTGTTAGCAGTTTCACAGCTGTTTCAGTAACCACGCTACCTTGCTGGGAGGAAAGCAGGAAGCAGAGGGAGCTGGCTGCCATCAGGGATTTGGCTAGGTGACCTTTGAGGCCTTTCCAGCCTGAGGGTATTTGTGATTGTATGATTTGATGCATGTGAATATAAGCTGCATTTTAGAGGTGTAATTAGGAAACAAAGAATAGGGGCATAATTCTATGACCGATTATTTCATTTAAACAAGTAGTATCCAGCATTTTTGGCTGGATTCTTTTAACATCTGAGGAGGATTGCATACAACAGTGCTTTTCTTCTTCCATCACAGAAACTACACAAGGTTTGGAGCTTCTTGGAAGTGTACTGCTCTTGTGCTCCACTGTATACATGTAAGGCTAAATCTCTATATGCAAGTAGAATGGTATCAGCAGGCTCTGACTGCAAGAAGAGCTTGCTCCTGTAAACTTGTATGCAGTTCTTGGATTGCAGATTGAGCAGACGGATGGTTATCATGCCCTGATGATGATGATTTTAAAGGCATAATTTGTTGAATGCTTGAACTCTTTGTGCTCTTTAGTGCTGTGCGACAGGCAATGCTTAAAAACAGAATCCACTTCCCTCTTATAGCACCTTTCTTGGTGATTATTCAGAGGGATGAAGCCATGCTCAGAGCCCACTGACAAGCAGGCAGCTGGAACCCAGCAGTGAGAGCAGGAGCTTTGATGGCAAGCTTGAGAGGCTGCTGGCAGGACATCTGCCCAAAGGCAGGAAAGAAGGGGGGAGAGGGGAGAAAAACTGAAAAATAACCACAAACAAAACAACCTCTTTTTTGAAATTGGAAACTTTAAGGAGATTTATGAACCTTTGGGTTTATGAAACCTCTCGGTGCTTTGGAGTTTGCTGCTGGACAAATCTGACAGTTCAAAGCATAGTGGTTGTTTCCCTCCATTTCAAGAAAAAAGAAAGAGAAAAGGCTTTTAGAATAGTTTAATTTCAAATGTGCGCTGATCTTATAAAACTCACACTTTGAGTTAACTTGTAAAAATCAGGGAGAGTCGGGGGAAAAGCCTGTTGCCTTTTAAGTGCAGAGTTACTGTTGGTGATGTGCACTCAGGAGTCCAGCCCGTGAACTCTGCCTTTGCTGTCTGCTTAGTGTCCTCACGGGAGCCCTGTGTGACCTGGGGTGTGTTTTGACAGTTGGTGACCCTTGATCCCTGCTCCATACAATGTTTAGGCTGGGGAAGCCCAAGAGGATCTCTCAGACGTGACAGCTCATGGCTCCTGGCTGCCTGCACCCGGCTTGGCTCGGCACCTTTGTTTATTTGTGGCCTGCTTTGCTGCCTAGCTGGCCAGCCTGTGACACTCATCACTGAGCCCCTGCGCCTGAGCAACCTTCTCCTTGGCCTGCAGCCTGGCATCCTCCCACCTGGGGAATAAAAGGGCCTTGTGCCCTCGTGAGGGGAGAGAAGGGAGAAGGAGTGCTTTATGCACTTTAGGATTGAAACATAATTCATCTGTACGAGTCTCAAGGCAGCAAAATACATTTTAAGCTCTGTTCTTGCCATGCTGGGGCCTAATATGGCATTTCCTGTTAGAGAGGGTTTCAGAGAGCTGAACAGTCCGTCCTGCACTGAAACTGCATCCACAGTGCTTTGCTTTTCTGTGGCTTGTTTCTTCTGCACCCATCATCTCAAAATATTGTGTTAATTTCTTCAGATAATATTCCTGTTCTGAGTTAGTCTGCAGTAAGTTTTGTGAAAAATATGTATAATTTCCACTGCTTTGAATAGCTTTGAAAGCCAGGCGAGCCTCTGCTTCCTTGCTGATCAGGCAGCATTAAATTGGAAATAACACCATTTTGGAACAGTGCGCTTAACTCTAAAAAATCAAACTTAAGTTGTTACATTATAATTGTACACTTGATAATGTACTATAAAAGTCTTTGAACACAACAGCGTATTGAGCTTAATGTTACACTCTTCCCAAACTCACACTAAAGTGTTTATAGAATGTGGAGGATACTGACCACTGAAGGTGGCCGAGGTAAACACTGCTTTAAAAACGTGTCTGAATGTCTGATAGTCTCAGTTTTATAGCTGGGAAAACATAGCATCTCTTTTTTTGTTTCTTCTGTTAATGCTTCCTTGACATGCGAACCTTGTAGCAGGAATAAAAGTTTTCTTGTTACAGTCTGCTTCAAAGGCTAACATCTTGTCTATGGCAGGAGAGAAGTAGTCATTACAGTTTAAGCAAAACTGGAGATTTTTGTCGTTTCTGGGCAAAAATGAATAAAGCCGGTGGAGCTCACTCCTGTAGACCAGGTAAGAAAGCTTAAGTAGCCAGGTTTTTTTCCAGATATACCCTGTCACTCTTTACCCTCCAGTCAAAGGTCACACTTTGTAGTGTTATCTTGTCCTTTGGCTTGCTAACTCCTACAATTATCCCATCTACCTCAATACAGTTTGAATTTCACCACCTTGAAACTTACTCCCTAATTGCCAAGATGCATATGTAAGAAAAAAACTGTGACTATGAAAGAAGGCTTTAAATGGCATGAGTTCCATTTCTTTTCTTTCTTTTCTTTTTTTTTTTAAAACACAGTGGTAGTATTAATTCATATGCTCACTGTGTGTTTTCGATATCTCTTGGCATCTTGCAACTCTTGAAAGTATTATGTGTTCTCTCCTTCTTTTTCAGAATAAATTCAAGTTTTGCTGTTTGCTCAGTCTTACACCAAAAGTCTGTGACAGAAATAAAAGTTATTTCTCTGCAGTAACACAGTCCATGGTGAAAGAACTGAACTGATTTTCTGGAGACCTGAGATAAATTCCTAACTCTTTCACAACTTCTGCATCTTCTTAGGCATTTATTATTTAAGTTTCTAATAGAGTTCTCTATCTGCAGAGAAACTGATCTTATTTTTCTCCCCTGTAACCTTTGTTTTGCTAATTAAAACTGCTGAGTGTGTATTTTTAGGATCACTCTTTTTTTTTCTGGTGTGCGATGCTTAGCACACCAAGGTTATCACCTCATTCAGTGTCACACTCCTGATATTCCTAGGACTTGAAAAGGATTATCCCCTGAGGAAAGCTGAGGAAAGGGAAGGGCAAGGAATCAATAGAGTTAGAAGGAAAGGTAAATCAAAAGACCTAGGTATATCCTCTTCCAGTTCCTTGCTTTATGTGAATCTCAGGTGATCTCTAGACACAGGCAGAAAGCAGGTATTCATTTTGGAGGTCAGATTACAGGCAGATAGCCTTTTGATCCTTTCTTTCTCTAATAAGAATGGCTTGCTTCTTATAACAGAGATAGCAAAAGTTAATTTTACCTGTGCTGCTAATCCCTTGATCCAGTTCTGCTCACCTTGTTTGCTTAAGGACAGTTACCCTTCTCAGGAATCTATAAATTCCCTGTGGGCACATATTTCCTGCAAAACAAAAGTTAAGTGGTTATACCTTTTCACATTTGCTTCTGGGACAGAATTGCTTATTCCAGTGCTTCCAGTATTGAAAGTGAATCCTTTTGGTATAATAGTTTCTTATCTAAGTCGTGGTACTACAGGAAGAAATGCTTCTGCCATGTCCAATTCTAAGGAGTTCAAAGTGGAATAAAACTGAGAAAAAAGTAAAGGGAAAATTGATCAGTGTTGGAAGAACTACTCACAGCTTCTGTGCTATCTTCCTAAAATGAAGTTCCGGTCTATTCAGTTCTAGAGAGAGATTTGTCCTTTGATTCCATAGGTCCAAGAGTTCATGCTCTGTTTATTCAGTTTCAGTCTCCTTGTCCAAGACTACTAGGAGCCAACTGTGGAAACAAATCTCTCAGCTGCTGGAACTATCAAGTAATCAAGATATTACTCAAGAGGCTAAAGCTCATTTGACTTTCAACCTGGGGTCTGTGAGGTTGATGTGAAAGGATGCTTGCACCACCTGTGGCTAATTAACAAAGCCAAAGAGAAACAGAGCCCAAGAACTGTAATAATTAATTTCTATTTTGAAATGATGAACTATAACTTCTCTCCACCTCATGGACCCCCCTCCCCCACACCCCATACAGAGGAAGAGAAAAAAATAAAAGAATAGAAACAACAGGCAGTAACTTTGTTGGGAACGCATCCCTTTTGTTTTATCCAGTAGAAATTGCCAACGTGTTGCTGGAGGTTTAAATCAGTAATGCATATGTGAAAAATGGTGAGAGGAGACATCTGAAATGAAAAAATATACATGTTCTGTCTCAAACCTTGAGAGCTGTTAGTTTCTATGACTTCCTTATAGTCTACTCTTGGGTGGTTCCTGGGACAACCATGTACTGATGATTCTCTGAGATCTGGATGTGCTTTAGACATACTGTGAAGGCAGAAAAATATGTAGCAGGTTGCTATAGCACACTATGTATTGCTGTAACATGCTATACATGTTGCTATAACATGTTAAGGAGTAATGAGAAAATATAGGAAATATTTATTATATTTCATCTATTGTTTGTTAGCTGGCTTTACTGAAGCAAATACTCATTCAGTGTTTACAAACAAAATATGGGAAAGCAGTTGACAACGCAGTTCAAGATCAATGCACAATATGTGCTTACACTAGATAGAACAATATGGATTATAAAGCTATGTATGGCTTTCCTTTGTTCGCATGTGCATATAGTTACCATTGCATATGAAAACACGTCAAAGAGCTTTGCTCAGTGTGATGCTGGTGTGTGGACTTAGTAAAGATCTTACAAAATTGGAAATGATGCGTTAGAAGACACAGATTTCATCCTCTTTTGGTAAAATAAAGAAGGAAAATTACGTGAATCTGTGCCAAGAACACTGAACTATGGACTAAACAAATTATGATGGATATCTAGGAGAATTTCCCAAGTGTATCTTATCACCTTCTCACAGTTATACTGATTGTCATCGGTTTGTCTGAATTATTTGCCTTCTAAAAGGATTTTCATTGCAACTCATCTAGTCCCTTTCCCTCTAGTTTCTTCACCTAGGGCTCACATGATCCAGCAGGAACCATCTCATGGAGTCTTCGAACTTGACTTAATGGAATATGACCTTGAAAAAAATGCAACTTATTTCCAGCACTGAAATATCCTAGAAATTAGTTTTGATTGTTACTGAATCTAGCACAAAGTGTCTGTGTTTTGGTTTTGATCCTCTTTGTGCATCATGACATCCACGGTCACCTGTGGCTGATGTGAATTACATATGCATTTACATACTGTGCATGAAGTATGGCTTTCAGTGTATACTGTTTAATGAAAAGGAATATTTGTGGATGTATAACATAGAGGAGCAGATAAATACAAACCAAAATATTGTTCTCTATTTCTTCTTTAGATAATAATGCTCATTAAACATATTAAAGGATCATTTAGCTCTGTCTCTGCAACATCTAGCTTGACGTGGATAGCAATGCACTAAGCCCTTAGTTGCCCAATTTTCTAGAATGGGCAAGTGTAGCACAAAGTCAAGACTGCTGAGCTTTGAGCATTGTATTGCATTGAATTTGGCACTCTCATTTGCCTCTGTTCTCAGATATTCCAAATTAAGAAAGATAGTTTCTTTTCTTACAGTGGGTACATTTGGAACGTCTTTGGAAAACTATATACAGAAAAATTGTATCTGTGTCTAGGTAGTGCATAAAGGATTGTGAAGTTTTATGCTTATATATATTGATTTGACAGGAAACCTGTTGCACATACAATGATGTTCTGAATTGGCAGAGAGTCAGTGTGACAAATGGGAACTACTTTTTCAGGAAATAGCATTCTTTTCAATCATAATTGGTTTAGTTTGATCAGTTCAGAAGTCTTTTTACCCTACATACACGTATTAATAAAATAGGCTAGTTAAATTTAACTGTGTCTGGTGAAATGTAATTCTATAAATCCTAATGCAGTCATGGTAAAAGTAGAATTTGTTCTCTGCTTTTGTTTAAATCAGGTAAGCAGAGCTGAAATTTTCTAATTGTAATTAGTGGCTGAGGTTGAAATATTTAGTAACATCAGACAGGCCCTTCTTGCTCTGTTTCTCTCTGACATAAACTGAAATGATGAAAGGGGTGGGTGGGTGGATGTGAAGTGTAGGGTGAAATTAAGCTGCCTCAGTCCTCTGAAAAGAAAAAGAACAAAGCGTTTAGCTAAAAATCCATAAAATTGTCATCAAAATATTAAAAAAAACCAACAAAATCATATACAGATTGGTTCTCTTCAACACTTTCTCACAGAAAAATTTGTGAACTTCAAATGCTTTGCTGCTGTGTATGTGCTGCTGTACAAGAGAACAGAAATGTACTTGCAAAGAGAATTTACAAATGACAAAGGATAGTGTTTGCAAACCATTTTTTTTCCAGAAGAAATGAGACTGTTGGAAGTTTTGAAAGGTCCTGAGTTGATAAGTTTGAGCAACATGGGTTCATATTAAAGTGGTTTTTATTCTAAGGCTTTGTTCTTCTTACAAGGCTTGGAAATGGGACATCACTGCACTTCACTGAGGCTCGCTATCACAGCTGTAAACTGCGTGGTTTTTTGCTGCTGAATTGGTCATGGCTGGACTGAACTGGAATTTGATGTTTTCTATGAGACACAGTATGGCAACAGAATGTAAGCTTTCATTGCACAACAGTAAACTTTGTGGGAGAAACCTTTTACACCCATCAGGATATTATGACTGCTTCCTATTCTAGGCATTCAAAACAGACACTACTATGCTCTCATTGGGCCCCAGCACAAGAAGGACATGGATTTGATGCAGATTCCAGATGAGGCCACAAGGGTGATCAGAGGACTGGAACAGTTGTCTTGTGAAGAAAAGCTGAGAGCTGGGCCTAGAGAAGAGAAGACTCTGGTCCCAGAAGGAGACTACAGGAAAATGAAGAGGGGACTCTTTTGGGATGAGTAGTAATAGGACTAGGGGGAATTATTTTGAATTAAAACCAGGGAGATTTGGATTAGATATTAGTAAGAAATTCTTTACTGAGGACAGTGGGGTACTGGAACAGGCTGCCTAGAGAAGCTGTGAGTGCCCAGCCCTGGAGATGTTCAAGGCCAGTCTGGATGGGGCTCTGGGCAGCTTGGTTTTGTGAGAGGTGTCCCTGCCCATGGTGGGGAGTTTGGGACTAAATGGTCTTTAAGGCCCCTTTCATCTCAAACAATTCTATGATTCCATTTTGTGTTTCTGTATCCTTAATCTGTATGAATTCAGTAATACATACCATATGTTGGTTACATTTCCTCATGACATGTGGTATAAGTAGTACTAAGCCCATGTGTTTGGACTCAGAATAATTTCATCTGGTTTCAGGAAAGCTGTCTGTGATATGCATCATTTCAATTGAGAATGTAATAATGATTAATAATGTGATTTAAATATTTTTCCTTTAGTTAATAGTATTTCAAATCTTTGAATAATTGGAGTTGACCTAAGAATTTCTGATCTATTGTCTATACAAAAAAAAGAAAATTGATCACTTGCTGAACATTGTCTTCTCCCCTTTTTTCCTTCTCTCATCTTCTCTGGAGAGGTTTGCTAACTAACCACTGACATGATGATATTGTTTCATCATATTTCTAAAAAGACAATAATAAATACATTAACATGCCTCTGAAGTGCTCGTATAAAACTGCTGTTAGGAAACTTACGTTATTATGATGCTACCTGCATTTGCTTCCAATCTGAATACAAATTATTGACCTACAACTGCTTAAAAGAAACCAAATCCCTCTAATCACTTACAAAAATTCAGAAGTCTGCTCTTAAATTAGAGGATTAACTGGTTAGGATTGATTTTGCATATGGAGCAGCAGGAAGAAAAGGGCATCCTGAGTCATGTAACTGGTCTTGTTTATCTCAGTAAGAGAGAGAGGCAAATTTAATTTAGTGCATGCAATTTAGCATGCAAAAGGTCAAACTGGTGCATGCCTGCAGGTAGTTAATCAGAAGAGTGCGACAATTCCCAAACAGTGCTAAGCAATAGAAATGTAAATATTGGCCCCTGCTCTGTGAGGCTGATTTCAGCTGATACTCATAAAACCCTCTTGCTTATTTCATGACTCTTTTACATGATACAAATGTGTTTATTTAAAGAAGGTGTCTTTCAATCGTCAGTTCTTTTATCATCTCCAGTCAAGTTGGAACAGACTGTCAGAACAGGAGTGCATCTGGGATAGGATGTGCCTAGGGTGGATTCAGATTTGGTTTTAGTCTAAAAAAAATTTCTGACACATGGCATGCGCCATCTGACAGTGGAGGAAAGGCCTCAGATCAATAACAGTTTGGAATAAAGGCTGTGGCTTTATCAGTGGAGAGCAGCTTGGTCATGGTGAGGGAAGTGTGTACGCGTGTAAGTGTGACACTGAGAAGTCTTTTGTTACAGAACGCTTTGCCCCCCTCCGCTCTGCTTTTCTCTTCTCCACCCATATTTTTACATTCCCAATCAATTTAAAGTTTTGCTCAGCACTTTCAACTCAGTGCAAGCGGTAATAGAGTACTGTAGCACAAGTTAATTATTGTACATTCTTTTCAGTTTCCCAGATGTGTGGTGTAATTTGCCAAAAGATACCATTTGTCCCCATTTCTCTTGTAAATATATACTGAGCAGCTATTTTTTTTTCCTTTTCCTTCACAAGGTCTCATAGAAAACTGCTTTCCTTCCAGCTTTCATCTACTTATATCTTCTAGTCTTGCAGTGCCACTCTCTGATACTGTATTGTATTCTATTCAGTACAACGAACCCTCATACCAAAGTAAATTGGACTCAGATCACTCTGCTAAGTCTTAGGCTTGATTGGGGCTCTCTATATGTGGCAAGCTTGGAATTCACATTTCCCTCCAGATGCCAGAAAATGGTGTAGGCAAGCAAAACCAGAAAATTGTAGAGGCTGTTGTACAAATGCAACTGCTTTCTTATTTAGCACAGTTAGTCACAGGCAGTATCTTATTTTCACTTCCCAAAGTCTGCCCTGGCTTCCAGGTTTGCTTCAGGGCATAAAGCTTTGATTCTGATCTGCAAACTCATGTGTGGTTTGGGTGCTCACCATGAGTTTCTTACAGGGAGTGCTGAGTTGCTTCAGCTCACACTGTATTTATGGTAAGTGGAAGGTAAGTGAAAAGCCTGCTTGGGAAGGAGTCTCCCCTCTCTTTGCAACGTGATAATATGTGTGAGCTTTGCTAGGACATGTGTAGGCTCCAAACATTTGGCAACCGAATGAGTCAGCTATAATCCAATGTAAACCTTGTTTACTCAAGGACAAGTTGAGGACAAGATGAGGACTAGTTTTAATGATCTTGAACTGTTCGTGGATTTTCAGGAGGCAATAGTATTTTTCACTTTAATTTCTCTTTAATTTCACTTTAATCACTCTTTAATTTTTAAATAATGGAAATGTACCCTGACAGGTATGTAGTTCACAGTGATTGGTAAGGTACCAGCACAGGGACTGTTTCTCTTCTCTTCCAACCCATCTTTTCAGTATCTAAAGAAAGCTTCTGAACAAAATGGAGATTGACTTTTTACAGTGTGATAGTGATAGGACAAGGAGGAACAGTTTTAAACAAAAAGAGGGAGATTTAGGTCATGTGTTTGGAAAATGTTCTTTACTCAGAGTGTGGTGAGGCACTGGAACGGGCTGCCCAGGGAGACTGTGGATGTCCCATTCCTGGAAGTGTTTAAGGCCAGGTTGGATGGGGTCCTGTGTAGCCTGATCTTGTGGGTAGCAATTGTGCCCACATCGAGTGGGTGGAACTAAATGATTGTAAATGTTCTTTCCAATCAAGGCCATTCTGTGATTCTATGATTCTATGACCAAGGCCATTCTGTGATTCTATGATCCCAGTGGCAGGGCTGAGCAGGTGAAGGTTTGTATCTCTGCTGAACTGTGGAGTAGAAATACATCACTCATGGAAGCTTTTCAGTGACTTAGGCATATGAGTGGGAGTCCTGGCTGCAAAAGGCAGCTGGCTGCTTCCTGTGTGAATGTTTGATTTTGCTTATTGATATATGAAGCAGAGAGAGAGAGAGAAATTTTCAGCTGCCTTTTCCTATATTTTTCCACTAATAGAAGGAAAGAAATAAGAATTTGAGAAAGGGAGATGGACAAACACAACTTTCCATTTCCTTTTCATAAATCTAGAGTGAGCCCACTGGATGTGACCCAAAAAATCTAGCAGTTTTAGAGTCTATTTTCTGCACCCTTCTCAGCCACAAATATTGATTTAACTGAGTATACACCTTAACAACTTTGAAGTTACTTGATTGCATTTCCACTATTATTGTTACCTAGGCATCTGCCATCCCATAAACAAATTAAGGCTGTGGTCCAGCATCAGAGAATGTCCACTCCAAATTCCACAGAGGATGAAACAAAGCCCTTGCCTGAGGAAGAGAGAAGTTGGAAAGGTAAACTGGCAGTAGTAGACTCATATTTGGTCCTGTTCATGAAAACAAGTGCTTGACTGTCTAGAACTTAAGCCCAAAACATTCTTCAGTTTGATTCTTAAGAGGACATAGTTCTTAAGACTACAAGTAGCTGCTTTGATTTAACTTAGTCAATAAGGAAGATGGCATGTAAAATTAAGTGCATACAGAAATCTTTGCAGAACTAGGGCTTAAACCACACTCAGTGTTTTGTCATGATTCGTTACTTTGTGTGTGTATCTCTTTATGCGTGCTTAGAGGCAGAGTGTGTTCCAACCTATGAACTCTGAATAAGAAAATGATAACTTTGTGTTTCTCATTTTCTGTTTTTATGCTGCAAGTTTCATGAACAGGATCAATCTTTCGAAGGTTTTAACAAGATACATTGGTGACAGTAGATTTCAGTCCACACAGCCAAATTTCCTCATAAATGTCTTCCTTGTATTCCTAAATCCATAGCTCTCAAAATAGACTTAAGTCGCTCTGCCCAAAAAAGAGAAGGAGAATTGTGAGTCACTTGTAAACAGTGTAAATGAAGTCTTGATTCATGTAGTACAGAGTCGTTTAGCAATCATTGTTTAGCTATGCCCTTTTGAGAATCAAACTGAAGAATGTATTGGGCTTCTTGAGTTCTAGACAGTCAAGCATAGCTATTACTGTTGGAGAACATTGTAACAGGAACACATGAATAGGTCAAAAAGATTCATACATCATTTTTTGAACAAACATCTACCTACTGCTTCTCAACTCCCCAGGAATTGTTGATTGCATAGGGAATAGCCTGGAAGTAGAGTGTAAAACACAGTTTGGGTTGTGTTTGCTCTGCAAACCCATATGGACATTGAGAGTGCACACTAAGAGTTTCTTTGTACATAGTGGATTCCTCAACTGAATGTTGAAGTACACATGCAGGGAGCAGCCAGAATGGTGTAAATTCACACTGTAGCTTGTAAATTCACACCCTACCTTCCTTGTATAAGCAAAGCTATGGTCAAGGCTTTACATTCATTCCACTGGCATAAACCTGAATGAATAGATGAACCTTACACCTTGCCCTGAAGGTAAACACATTTGAACTAATGTGATGCTTAATGGAAGGAGTTCTTTCAGAAGCCAGGATATAGCCACAGAAAGTTGAGGGAGAGTTAATAAAAATACTTGAGGAATTCTCAGTGGCCATAATGTCAGAGGGAGAAGAAGATCACCTAGCAGATCTGAAATACATGAGCATGAAATACATGCTCGCTGAAATACATGCACATTGAAATACAGCTGCAGACTTCCTAACCTGTGTGGAGAATCTTAACTTGAACTGCAGTATACTTCATGTCTGTGGCTTTGCTCTATATTGCACACAGACTTTTAAAAACTTTTTTGAGTACTTTGAACTGTCCTTCCAAACTACCACTACTTGACAGTCCTGTAAGACACAATCATCCAAGGCTGAGGCAATTCCTGTCTGCAGTAGGACAGCAGCAGTGATCTTAACTGTTCAGGTTTCATGGAGGATCAAATGCAGCATAAGGAGTAGGGGCCCTCCCTGAGAAGAGTGAGCACCTTTCTTTCCTCTTGCTGCTGCTACTTTTGCATGAGTATACACAGAGCTGCCTTTCACTTTTTATTAGATCCTTATGTGAAAAGACTATCTTTGTCCAAATGTGCACGAGCCATTCACATGCATGAGACATCAGTGTAAGAACAGAGCAAGTGTGAGACCACCTCATGAGGCTGAATGCCTGTAAGTATATGGGGTCAGATGATATGCATCCCAGGGTCCTGAAGGAACTGGCTGATGAAGTTGCCAAGCTACTCTCCATCATACTTGAAAAATCATGGCTGGCAGGCAAAGTCTCTGGTGACTGGAAAAAGGGAACATCACTCCCATATTCATGAAAAGGGGAAAGGAAAACCTGGGGAACTACAGGATGGTGAACTTCATCTCTGCCTCGAATGATCATGGAGCAGATTGTCCTAGAAGCGATGTTAAGATGGATGTGAGATGAGGAGGTGTTGCAAGACATGGCTTCAAAAAGGGCAGATTGTGCCTGACCAGTCTGGTGACTTTCTGTGGTGGAGTGACAGCATCAGTGAAGGGCAACTGAGGGCGACAGATAGGGATTTGAACGCTGGACTATTCAGTGGATAATGAATTGGTTGTATGGCTGTAGCTAGAGGGTTGTTGTCAATGGCTCTATGTTCATGTGGAGGCCAGTCATGAATGGTGATTCCCCAGCAGTCTGTCTTGGAACAGGTGTTCTTCAACGTCTTTATCAATGACATAGACAGATTTGTCAGTTTATCAATGATGATCCCAAACTGAACATACCCTCAGCAAGTTTGCTGATGACTCCAAGCTTAGTGGTGTATCCTGGGCTGCACTAAAAGAGCAGAGAGGTCAGCAGAGAGAGGTGACTGTTCTCCTCTACTCTGCTTTTGTGAGGCCCCATGAGAGGGAAGATTTAGGTTAGATGTTAGTAAGAAATTCTTTACTCAGAGGGCAGTGTGACACTGGCACAGGCTGCTCTGAGAGGTTGTGGATACCCCATCTCTGGAGGCATTCAAGATCATTTTGGATGGGGTCCTGGGCAGCCAGATACAGTGGCTGGCAACCCTGCCCATGGCAGGGGAATTGAAACTAAATGATTTTTAAGGTCCCCTCCAAGTGAGCCATTCTATGTTTCTATGATCAAGATGCTTTTTCAGGCTGTGTTGATGGCCTCAGGAACCTACGTGCAGAATGTGCTGCAAAGCATTTAACTTTGATTAACAGTATAAATAATTGCACACGTTCAGAAATCCACTCAGTTGTCAACAACTAGGACTATAGAAGTTATGTTCCAAATACGCACCTGATTTGATCATAAAGCTTAAAAAAGCTATGAAAACAGCATAGTGACTAGAAAGTTTTCCCTGCACCCCTGAACAAAATGAAGTAGCACTGATTACAGACTGAGGAGTTCATGGGCTATCTACTAGAGTAGTGGAAATAGAGTTCCACTTAGAATTCAAAACAGACAAAGCACAAGAGTTCTTGAAAACCTCTGTATATACTCTGGTTACGAGCTCATGCCAAAGGTCTTGCTGCCATGTTTCCAGTGCTAGTTAGCCAAGGCAGCTGGAGTAATTCTTGCACAAATGTATGTTTTCTGTGTTGCAATCATGGTTTCATTTTGCTATATAAGCATATATATCTAATTTTTTTCAAGTGGAGCGTTTATCCTACTTGTCTGAGACATCTCTCATGGTGGATTAAGTTCTGCAGAGATTTCCATTTCTACTTTTCTTCCTCTGATACAGATCTATCTTAGATAACTAGCCTGGACTGGATGGCTAGCTTCTAGCCAGATAATTATAGAAGAGATCAAACTGGGTCCAGAGAGTGAGCATAGGTTGTATGATGACACACTTGCCAAATTTGACATGCAAGAATGGACTGCAGTTCTCATTCATTATGGGGCTGAATTCTGCTTGTTGTATGTACCTGAGATTTTACTGGAACTATTAGGCGTTAGCCTGTGTGGAGCAAAGCCACAGACATGTAGTGTACTGCAGTTCAAGTTAAAATTTTCCACCTTGCTTGGGACATCTGTTTAAATTTCAACTGTACATGCACTGTTCTTGCACCTTGCAGTGATACACTTACCTGCTCGGTTTTGGCCTCTAGCAGGACTGAACTCCTGGTGAAGGCACAGAGCAAACTGTAATAATCATAATTCAAGATAATTCCTACTACTTTTCCTAAAAGTTTTCAGTTCTATTAAATATTGTTTCTTATTTGGTTAATGCATGAAAAAATCAGCAATATCGTTTACTCCAACAGACTGCAATGGACAGGGACTACCTGCATAGCATAGCTCAGAACTTGGCTAAAGCTTTCACATGGCCAAGCCACTAGGATACGTTGTGCTGGGAAAGGGAGTATTTGGCTGAAATGCCAGTGTTATTCCTCATTCTTGCTGTGAATGTCACAGGGTCTGTAACCCATAGGAGTCTGGTCACAGAGCAAGTCAGGTGTTTGTGCTCCCTGAATACCGTGTTGTGAAACTCTTCTAGTTGTCAGCAAAGTAGATAGATTGAACTCGGTAGTTGCATGTTTCAGGGGGAAGTTCTTTACTATGAGTGTGGTGAGGTGCTGGAACAGGCTGCCCAGAAAGGTTGTGGATGCCCTGTCCATGCAGGTGTTCAAGCCCAGGTTGGATGGGGCCCTGGGCAGCCTGGTCAAGTATTAGATACAGAGGTTAGCAGTCCTGCCTGTGGTAGGGGGATTGGAGATTCATGATCCTTGAAGTCCCTTCCAACCCAATCCATTCTATGATTCTATGAAATGGTTTGAGCAGAAAATAGCCCATGTTAGTATTGTCTCTAAGGAAAGATGAAGTAATGTAATGCAATTATAAGAGCCTGAAATATGGCTGATTTACTGAGACACCATACTTGGCTTCAGCAACACTGAAAAAAACAGCTGAAAAAATCTGGGAAGTAAGAAACATAACAGGGACATTCTGGTTAAAAAAAAAACACACAAACAACTCAATGTGAATTGCAGGTTTTGGAAATACAGGCATAATTTCTGTTTTTATTCAAACATGACTTAGATAATTACAAATAGAATCATTTTCTTTCTTTCTTTCTTTCTTTCTTTCTTTCTTTCTTTCTTTCTTTCTTTCTTTCTTTCTTTCTTTCTTTCTTTCTTTCTTTCTTTCTTTCTTTTTTTTCTTTCTGTTCTTAAGTTGAGTGCACAATTTGCAATTATATTTCTAGAAATTTAGAGCATAAATTGACTCTGTGGGAAAATTTACTCAATTCATCACTGTGGATTTTAACTGAAGAAAAGAATTGAGAAGTTATAATGTGATCTTTTCCTCTGACAACTTCAGACCAGAAAGGTTTTGGCCATGTTTTTGGAGTACTCATGCAAACTCAAAAGCCTGGATGCTTTCCTGTGTAACATACTCTATGGAACCTGCTTTAGTGAGGGAGTTAGATTAGATGATCACCAGAGATCCTTTCCAAGCCCTGTGTTTCTAGTGTCTCAACCACCTCCCTGGGGAGTCTATTCCAGTGCTTAACAACGCTTTCTGTAAAGAAGTGTTTCCTGATATCCAGCTTAAGCTTACTGTGGTGCAACTTGAGGCCATTTCCCCTTGTCCTGTCACCTGTCTCCAGTGAGACCAACCCCACGCTCGCTGTGAGCACCTTTCAGATATTGGAAGAGAGCAATAAGGTCTCCCTTCAGCCTCCTCTTCCCTGGACTAAACAGCCCCAGTTCCTTCAGTCTCTCCTCATAGGATGTTCTCCAAGCCCTTCACAAGCCTTGTTGCCCTTCTTTGGACTTTACATGTAGCTTTACACCATCTGTTCAGCAAAAATGTTTTCTTTGTCTTATCTTTCCATTAGCTGAAACCTTTAAGCAAATCAGCCATCTTCAATCACTTTTTTTTTTTTTTTCTTCGTTTGTTTAAAACCTTGAAAATGTATGCTGGGGTTATTTCAGATGTATTTTTAATCCAATTTTACACTATTTTATACTATTTCTTGGCAAAATAAAGGGAACTTTCTGGGAGGCGATCTTGTATAAACCTTGTCAGTTTCCTGTTGCGTTCTGATGTCAGATAAATACTCAAGACATTTTCAAAGTTTTATGATGTATCTAAAGTGCCATCAAGAGAATATAAAGTATTCTGGGTACTTTCTGAAATGTCTGCTGTGACCTGCAATTCATGCCACCGGTTGTGTATCCTGTCTTCGATAACTCATCCTGTCTACTTTGACAGGGCACGCCTCGCTAGTCTGAAAAGCATGAGGTTATTACAAGATTTGTTAGATTCTTCATTGATGTTTCTCTAAAATAGTACTTAATTCTTAGTAATAGTGCCTTGTGCTTGCTGAATACATGTATTAAATACTGTAACTGAATCATTCCTATTCCTTTCTATCCTCTAAATTCAGATGAGTCGCTGCGTTGAAAGCCCAGGTGCTCTGGGCTCTTTCAGTATTTGGTGAAGGACTCTATCTCAAAAGCCTATTTGAGAGTGGTAACAGAGGATGGCTCGCTCCTTAAGTGCCATCATTCTGTGTCTAAAAATGAAGCAGGGTGACTCTGAGATTCCTTGTACTGCTGTAAATAACACAGAACTGATGCACAATCTCTCAGTAAAGTCAGTTTAGCTGCATCTCACACACAAAAAACCTGCAATTCATGTGCCAACAGCTACATCCTACCCTTCTGTTGGAAGGTGTAAGTGTGGAAGAATGCAGGACGTGGAGACATCAGATTTTAAAACATTACCAGACCTCTGGCTGTAATTAACTGTACCTGCTTGTACAGCCTGTAGTCCCCTTTTATCCTGTGCACTAATCTTTTTTTTTTTTCTTATCTCCCTCCCTACTTATTTCCTTTTTTTGTCAGTAATACAAAAGAAAAATAAAAACATCACTAAAACACCGATTTCTGAGTCACAAACCCTGTGAGCAGAACTGCTCTGCTGCATTGTCTCCACCCTACTAGCTGCTTTTCCACAGAGCTGTACAAAATCAAGACACTTGGGGAAGGTAGAGAAAAGAGAAAAAGGAAGCATTTGTGTGGAGGATAGACCCAGAAATCAGAACCATGCCATGGAAAATTGTTACAGCTGTTTCTGTTTTTATTGACTGTTTCTTTTGGATTCATTTCTCTGACAACTGCTGCTCATGTGAGCAGGAAGGCATGCAGCATGATATTGCTGTGGGCTGTGCGGGGTCCAAGGGCCAGTAGTAGATATAGAGAGTGGAGGAGAAGGAAGAGAGTGTGTTGACGAGGACATTTATGTGGGACACATCAAAGCATATCCTTGTAATGTGTTGCAGTAACCCAGGAAATTCAGTGCAGATGCCACGTACGACCTCATGGCAATCCAGAGATTGCAGTACCATTAGAGTAGCAGCTTTCACAATGCTTGATTTTTGGAGCTCCTTATGCCTCTGCTGTCTCATACAAGTCCATTCTCATTATTTCAGTTTTCTCTCCAAGAACTCTTCAGAGAAGTCCTACTGCATAGTGTGGCATGCAAAGGGAAATACGCTACAAATGAGGCAAGCTGTGGCTCTTTCATAATCTAAGAGGGAACCTGGAAGCGATTGTTATAGCCATTTTTCATTTGCTTGGATATGACAATAAGGGGGCCGTTTGAACATGAAAATAGTGAATTATGTAAATCTGTACCTGAGGGAAAGCAGCAAGAGAGATTTTTTTCCACGTGGGTAGACACTCATCTTCTTTTTGATTACATGAAGTATCTACCCCCATTGACAGAAATGCTGAATGGAAACTGGAAGTTAGAAAAGGCAATTTCAGATGCTCACCTCAGTTCACTGCCTAAAGGGAGAAAAGTCTAGGAAGAGGTCTGAAAAGCACAATTGCCACTTTTCTGCTGTTTCTTCATCCCTTGGAGTTTCTCCATTGTAATCAGCAACTGGCCAGTCTGAAAAGGCCTTTTCTTTACATTTTTTCTTCCATGCTTGAAATGGCATGCCCATACGTTCATAAAAATTGTTTGGAATATTCACACACCCTTCGTATGTTTTATTCAGCTACTATGGTGCTGTATGACGTGGAAGTGTGCATCAGTGACTTCGGTCAACAATGAGGCTGTTTCTTTTTTAAAAATAGGTATTTTATTTGGTAAAGAAATAGAACTGTAAACAAAGAGAAAAATTTAAAACGCATTTTATGATGTATATTTGAGAGGAAAATTGAAAAGTATAAATACTGTGTATTACAGGTAAACGCTGTATATGTTAATAAGCTTTACTATTGCTCAACAGTTTGTAATGACACTCTATTCTGTTCACTACTAGTTTTCATCCAACTGTGGAGTCTCAGTGTATCCACGGTATTTGTCAGTAGAATCTTCAGTTGTAATACTCTGTAATCATGTGGTTTGGATTCAAGTCCCAGAGACAGTCGTACCTCGTCAGCTTTTGATTAGAAGTTAAACTCAAAACTGAAGGCAATGTGGTTCATTGCAGCTTTTTCTGAAATCTAAACTGGAGCAACAGACCTGCTTTGACAGAAGCCATAGTTGATTGAAATGTGGAGAACTGACATGTCACCATCAATACAAGCAGCATCTAAATACAAATATCAACTAAAGTCATTCAAAGTGTGAGAACACCAGCTCAGAATGGTGCAAAAATTCATCGTTTTGATTATCATAGCAGATCATTTACTTAAACTAAATTTACATTTACTTAAACTAGGCATTGATTTTTGAATGGGTATCTATATCCATAACGCTAGTTTTTCCTGAAATATTTATTCACATGTACAAATCATGTTTCTGCCTAGAAAAATACGTAGCTAGAATATCAATATGTAGTTTTCTGCTTAATTCGTAGCTAGATGAGTAATTATTCCCTTAGTATACAGGTATGTGCTTTTAGTTATTCCTACCTGTGTTTTTCACTGTGTCTTTTATGGGTGAAGGTCTTACAACGAAAGTCACTACAAAAAGCTGTTGCTTTTATTAGCAATAGAGCTGTGCTTTATGTTAATGCCTACAGTAAATTACTAACAAAACATGCATTCTTTTAAAAACTGAGAACAGAACCGAACTGTAAAAAGTACTAGCAATACACCTTTTGTGGCTGCTGTGACTATGCAGTTCCAGGCCATTGTCTTATCTATTGGATGTCCTCATGACAATTGAAAAAGATAGGTGGGACATAATGTGAAGAAAAAAAAGTTTTATTTTTCTTTTTTTTTCTTTTGTCTACTTTGGTTTTTTTTTTTTTTGTTTGTTTGTTTTTATAAATCAGATTTCTAGCAGTTCTTGGCTACGGATGAATCAGAAATACTAGCATAATAGGCATTTTTGCAGAACGCTGGGATGTTAATTTTAAGTCTCAGAGAAATGTTTGAATAAACAAGTGAAAAGTTTGAATAAACATATGAAATAACTGTATCTTCTGAAGTCCAAAACTGTTTGACAGTTGTTAAGGTAACTTTTAAGTTACCTTTATAAACAGAGTTTGATTGCTCATTCCTACGAATAAATGACTGCGGCTCTGGAGAGCCTCCCAGTATTAAGATAGAAATATTAGAATTGTGAGGATAAACTAGAACTGAATATATTTGAGGATCCTCTCCCTTTCCTTTATTATTTCATGGGTTACTGGATCAGAATACCTTCCCAAATACTTGGCAAATCTAAAGTCTCAACAGCAACAAGCACATTGCTACAGGTATACACGCACTCGTGCTGTTTTCTGTTGATTTGCAAAAATCTTCCTCTGGAATCTTCTTGTCTTTTTTTTTTTTTATTTAAATCAAGATAAGTGTTTAAAAGTAATAAAGAACTTAAAAGATACTTTTGTTTTGGTTTGGTTTGGTTTTTTAATCTTGAAACAGTTTTCAAAGTAGCAAAGCTTGTGACGACTCAAAGATTCTGGGGGTTCCTTTTGTTCCCACCAGGATTATGCCATACTCTCCACTTATTCCTTTTAATTCTCTGATGTTTCATTTCTCCCTGCCCAGAATAATAGGAAAATAATTTCTGTTGGGTTTATAAATTTTGAAATCTTAATAATTAACCCCCATTTTTTTCTTCTCTGATTTTCTTTTCGGTGTTTTCTCTCAAATTGCTTTGACAGCTTTTGGTCTTCAGAATGTTGTTTCCTTGCCTGCCATTATTTCCCCCCTAAGTTCCTTGTAACTTGCAATGAATTACATACAACCTCTGCCTATCCTTGGCTGAGTTCCTTGAAATTTTACTGTTTAGTAATTTGATGCTAATTACTATGTGCCAATTCTATTCCATTAGTGTGATTTACAAACTAAACGAACCTTGATTTTAATAAACTAGGGATGAGGTAGATAGCTATTACAAAGGGAGAGAACACCTCTGAGAGTTTCATTTTAATTGAAATCTAATTCACATGCCTAAACATCTTGAAAAATCAGGGATAGACACCTCAGCTTCCACCTGTTGATGTTCTTTTCAATTCATGTATTGCAAGTCAAAAAAAGGCTTGCTGAGAAAGAGAACAGTCTTACTTCTGCATGCTGGTTTCTTTGACCACCTAAACTAATGTCTAGTGTGCAAACTTCTGAATCATCCATGTGATGGTTTACTTATTAAATCAAAACAATGCACAGAACATAGAGCAAAATGCTGCTTGATGCCAAATGTTTAAATCTCCCTGATTTGCCCTAGCATACCTATGCATAAATGATTTTTAAAACCCATTCCCAGCTGAAGATTCTTTTCCACAGGGAAGGGAGAAAATTGGAAACCAATCCACAAATTGTCATACATTTTCACAAACCCTAGAAGCTGTCATTTTCTTGCTGCTTAGTATTTTGAACAGTCTCGCCCACAGAAATCTGCTGTCTCTGATACAAAGTCAGTATGTCAGTATTTTGGGCTTGCTTCAGCTGTCACTCTAGCTGCTTTGTGCTTCACTAACACTGCAGCATCACTGCAATTGAGGCCAGACTGGACAAAGTTTAACCACAACCCTAACCATGAGCAGATTTGGGCTTTACCTTTCTTGATGTTTATTGCCAGGAAAATTCTGTAACAACCATTGGTGAAGATGCAAATTGTAGAAATTGTCCTAATCTGATTACTTCTCTGCTTTGGGAAGGGAAGGGAGGGGGAAAGAAAGGGAAGGGAAATGTACTTGGCTGTTTCTTTCACAGTTCAAAACATCTAATATGTCTGTGGATTATTCTTCTGGGCTATGCATTTAAAAGTTGGCTTCGGATTAGCTGAGGGATAGACATGAAAAAATACTTTGATAAAGCTGGAGGATCAGTGCACTGAATATTTAAACCTCCAAGAGAAGCAGGGAGAATCGTGAGCAATGCTAATCAATAAAACGTATGTTTGGGAAGAAATCAGCTAACCAGGGTTAGGAATAATAATGTAATAAGATGTAATTTAATTGTAATAGCATACTGATATTTTGGAATGAAAGGAGGTCAGTTCTTTCAAGGCCTCTCTAGGCTTGTGTTTCTACTCAGTAGTGGTTTATTTATTTTTTATCCCCTTTTAAGTGTCAGTCTCCTGTTGAACACAGTTGCAGCTTTTACTGCTGCTCTTTTATAGTGTGTTCCACATGTTAACCCTTTCTAAATTTTTTTTTCTTTTTTTTTTTTTCAATCAACATAAACTCAAACTATAGTGGAATGCTTGTAACCACAAAGGCTTAAAACCTCACTAATGAATTAATAACAAGAAGCCTGACATTTTGCTTATTAAAGGGTGGGGAAAGGGAAGGAAATAATTATTTATGTTTTTTTTTTTTCTTCTTGATTTACTCACGTTCATGTATTGTACGGTATCAGAGCCAGGCAATAACAGGAGGATAAAATAATCCAGATGTCTTCAGTTCATGCCAAAGAGAGTAAGATGTTTTTTTCCTCTCATTAGCAACTAACTGTATGTAAATAGGGTTACTGTTCCCTAAAAGTAATATCGGTTTGTATTTTAAGTAAGGTTGTTTTTGAAGACTGAAGACAAAGAGATGAAGCTTAAAGATATATACTTAAGCTTGCCAGGAACTGGCTGGTATAAGCATATATACTTTTATACGCATTTTTGTGTCATTTTCAAATGTGAAGGCTGTTTCAGGAACATACACAAGTGATACAGATGAGCACTTTTCTTTCTTTTGAATCCACACCGTGCATTTCTCCAGACTTCTTGCTATCAGAATTATTTCTGTTTTTGTTCACGTACCAAATGTAATACTACTGTTTTTCCTTGTAATCCTGGAAGCCTTTTAAGCCCAGATCTTCCACTGATGTCTACTCCATTGTTGCATGATTGTGAACACTTCTCTGCTACAGATCAAAAGTAATTTGATGAATCTATTTATTTAGTGTGTAAACTGCATCTGCTTGAGTATTTTCACTGACTCATGACATAGTATACTGACCAGTCATATAGAAATATGTTCTGCACTATTGTTCCTACTTCACACCTAGCATCCAGAAGACTCTTAGATCAGCTCACCAACCTCTGTGGTGCTGCATGGTCTTATGAGTTCAAATGGATCTTATTGATTTTTCACAGTTGTCCAACCCAGCTCTCATAAGGACTTTATCTGTATTTCTATGTACATGTAAGAGTAGAACGCAGAGGAGGGAGAGGTGACTTTAGTCTTCTGTCTGTTCATGGAGGACCAGGATGTTTGTTCCTGACAATTCCAGTGTTCATCTGAATCTGGTTTATTCTTGCTGCTAGACTTAGGTTATACTAGGCTATTGGACTCTTTACAAGGGTGGATGGTGATAGAAAAAGGGGGAATGGTTCCAGACTAAGACAGGGGAGGTTTAGGTTAGATATTAGGAGGAAGTTTTTCACCCAGAGGGTGGTGAGACACTGGAACAGGTTGCCCAAGGAGGCTGTGGATGCCCCATCCCTGGAGGCATTCAAGGCCAGGCTGGATGTGGCTCTGGGCAGCCTGGGCTGCTGGTTGGGGACCCTGCACATAGCAGGGGGTTGGAACTGGATGATCACTGTGGGCCTTTTTAATCCAGGCCATCCTATGATTCTATGATACTACTTTATGCAAAAAACATATTGCTCTGTATTTGTTATCCAGATTATGACATAAAATTATCCTGGAGGCATTTTAAGGAAATAGTGTTTTGTTTTGTTTTGTTTTGTTTTCAAGATTCATAGTGCAAAAATAAGTAATCTTACCATAGGAGGAGCTTAATTATAGAATTCTTTCATGACATTCATACACACTTCTGAAATCGAAGGCATAACTTACATCACACAACGTTATTAAGCACAGAGAGAAATTACATCATAAAAACAACCCTCTTACTGGATTTTTCATCTTTCATATTAGTGTTCTCTTTGCCATGTGTGGACTGTGGAATAATATCTAGGATTTCTATTTGAAAAAGATTCAGTAGGCTTTGCTCGAGAAACCTCCACTCTCATCTGTTATAACCAAATTTCTGAAGTAAATTACAGCCCTCTGGAGCTACAAGTGGAGAAAACAGCAGCCTTCTGATGTCATTTTGATACCTAAATGGCCTATTGCTGTTGTATTACTTGCACCACTGATTATTTATGTTTCTTTATTTACAACTATAAAATTGTTAGCTTTGCAAAGAAGAATCTGCCTTAGGTGAAAAATCATGATTCTTAGTTGTGGTTGGTCCCAGAGGGAGTGAGAATTTCTCAGGGGAATCAGCCACATTTGTTTGTGCTGTTCTTCAGTACCCTACAGATCCAATCCAGTGTTCAGACAAGTGGAGCTAAATACAGTGCTTAAATGTGCATATTAAACCCTTGCCAGAAGCTATAGTTATTAAATAATACCAAGATCTCCCCCAGTTTTCCACTAAAACAGTTGGAACTGACTGCTAGGCTCATGCTTTCTGGGCAGATTATTTCAATCCTTTGGGAAATGGACAGCCACTCTAAGAAGTTAATACCTCTGGGGCAGAATATTGGAAAGCTTCATTTGATCTTCTCTGACATGTATGACAGTATCTCATTTTCAAGCTGGAAAAGTCCCATCTATAGGTTATACCACCACCAACATGCATAAATAAGGCTCCAACTAGAAAAGTGAGAGCGATGGGATATTGGAATGAGTGGCAAATGTTATCTGCAGCTCCTATTAGAATACTGCTATTAAAAGACATGCTGACTAAGCTGTCTGGAATAACTGCAGTATGTTGCTGGCTTATTCGTGCTATTTGGCTGAATGGATGGTAATTGTCAGTGCAAGGATGGGGTCAGTAATCAGGGAGCAATAACATTTCAACCTCTCTGGCCAGATCTGTAAAAGGGCAGCTCACTGAGATCAGTCCTCTCCATCAATTAATGTCTCTTAAGTCTGAAGGGCTCTGATTTTGTTGCAGCCCAGTGCATGGAAAACAATCTGTTCCCTCCAAGGACTCTTAAGGAAGTTGTTATATAAACTTACTGACAGGAAAAAAAGGATGGGGATACAGAATGAAGCTCCTTCCAGAATCAGTCTCTTAAGAGGCTTTATTGAAAATTACTGCAGATCTCTTCTGTGTGCTAGAGCTATGCTGTAGAATGGCTGCTGCAGAATAGGATAGGTAAATTGAGGTACAGATGCAGATGGAGATGATTTCCTTGCAAATCTTTGGCTGCCTTGGAAGTCTGGTCCTTCTGAAGAAGGCTTTTTCCATGTATGTTTTTTATCAGTGAGAGAGAATTGCTGGACTATACTGTTGACTCTAATTAGACCACTGTGTCTGAGAAAGCTTTTAAAAGCAGCACCTATTTTTCCCTGTTTCTTCAACATTCCAAGACTTTGTGATACTGTTGGCTCTGGACAATGAGAAATAGTATTTCAAAATCCTTCATTGTGCAAGGTTTTCTGTTTTGCTCTTTTATTTTTTTTTTTTTTCTTTTCTTTTCTTTTTTCTTGAAGTAAAGGCTATGTTATTCTGCTGTCTTGGCAGTATAATAGCTGATTCAAACTGAAATGAGAGAATTGGGACCATTAGGGCAAAAGTCAACAAACATTTGCCATCAATGATGCAGATTTCTTATCAGTATGGGGACAAGAACTGTTTTTCACCAAAACAAATGCAGTTCCAAGCCAGATGTTCCTTCTAGGAGCTAGCGTTCTTTGCAAATTCTTAATGCACAACAATGTCCCTGTCTTTAGCAAGGACTGTTTTCTTGCCTTTCCTTGAACACCAACAGAAGTGGGGAAATCTGCATACCTTTCCAATGATGTTACGGCCTCTCTGACTTCAGGACTTCGGGTAAATTGATTTTCCTCAGTTATTCCTTTGTGAAATAGAAGCAATAATGCGCCTGCTTTTTACACCTCTTAGGAGAGTTTACTGAAGGCTTTAATGGGCTTGTAATATCACAGGTGGAAGGTAAGGAAGAAGAGCAGTGGCATGAATTCAGGGGATAGTGCTTAACCATCTCATCTTGCAGAGTGAAATACAAATCTATGAATATAACTTAGACCTTATATGAACAATACACTGACAGCTGTTTTAAACTGTGAAGTTCTGTCCTCATTAGGAAGAAGCAGAATTTACAAGTGTTCATTACAAAATTACCTCTGGAGAAGAAATTTTAAGTACTAAACATCACTGTCTTTCCCTTTCTCGCTGGGAAGGTAAGAGTTGACAGTGCAACTGATAATGAACTGGTAAAACTTCACTACAACCAATGATATAAGGAGAAAATTCGTGTGACTTAGCCCTCAACATTCAAGGCTTGTTTTTCAGGAAAACTTACAGGAAAAATAAAAATAAAATGAAAAACAAAACAAAACACCAGAATATTACATGTCTGTAATGGATAACATTATCTTATAGTAATGTTGTTGACATAATGATGAATCAATGAAGGAAACATTAAATATTTTAATAAATAAATAATGTAGTAATGTAACATGTAGCTATAAAGTGTACTGACCTAGATATTTCAGGCCTAAGCAATCATTTCTTCGCTCCTGTGAGATCATTGCTTTACTCAGAAATTAGTTTCATTTCATGAATGTGTGGAAACAAGAATAAGGCATCCTCCATCTTAATCAGAAAGGGATAGGTCAAATATCCAGAGCATACTTTCTTATTTGCTGTTGGCTGATTTGACTAACATTGGTGTGGTATTGTCCTTGGGCAATATTTTATGATGGCCTATTTTGCTGCCGTATGTGTTGTACTTCTCTTTGCACTTCTTTTTCTGATGATAATATAGGGTTAATTATGCTTAAAATCTATTACATTCATTGTGTTTGTATCAGAAAAATGGAATGAGGTGAGCGAAACATTCAGATGAATAACATTTAATGTAGGCTTTATGCGAGCCAGAGGTCTCAATAAAATTTTAAATCCTTTTAGTCAGCTATTCTTCTAATTACTTTTTATTTCTCCTCTGCTGAAAGAGGTTTCGGGCTGTGTACAATGAACACTTGGGTCTTTATTTTACATTAATGTGTTCAATAAAAAAAAATGATACAGCTGAGTAATGTAGATCACAAACTAATTTATATTAACATTGATTGTTTCAGAGAGCTGGGGAACCTCTTTGTTTTGCTCGATATGACTGCATTTCAGTAAATGTGAAATACAGTCAATCTCTATGACAAGTTTTCTGCACTTTTAGAGACCCTAATATGAAAGACATTGATTGACAATTGGTTCTGCCACTTTCTTCCTTCCTTGTCTAATGAAATGATAACATCAAAATGATATGCATGACTGCTGTCTTTCCTGTACCACTCACCAAGAGGCCAATGCAGAATACTCTGAAATCCAGTGAGGAGCTTACATTGGCACCATTGTGCAACAACAGGAGAAGGTGTAACAGGAAAATTGGAACACAAGAAGTTTCATACAAATGTGAGAAAGAACTTCTTTACTTTAAAGGTGACAGAGCACTGGAATAAGCTGCCCAGAAAGCTTGTGGAGTCTCCTTCAGTGGAAATATTCAAGACCTGCCTGGATATTTGTCTGTGCAACCTACTCTACAGAGCCTGCTCTAGTAGGGGACTTGGACTTGATGATGCCCAGAGTTCCCTTCCAACTTCTACAACGTGACTCTATGGTCACTACTGTGTTAATACTTTGGAGATTAAAAGATCTACACAAAATGTTCCAAATACACTTACACACAGACAAATCAGAAAAGTATTCTCCATATTAAGCACGAGACTGTCTGCACTTTGATGGCTGTTACAAACCTAGGGGTCACAATGAACTGTCATTCCCCTGTATTATCCTAAATTAATCCTTGTATGTTAAAGCCAAAAGATAGGGTTTCAATTTTCTCATTGATGTCAGTATGACCAGGATTTCTTGATAATTACTAATCAGTAGAATCTGGTGTCAGCACATAAAGTCAGCACTTGGGTCATTAATCCCTTAAGATATGCAGGCATCTGGGATTCCAGCTTTATTTAAAGATGGTCATTGGAAAGCTTATTCCGAAGACCTCAAACTTGGAAATTAAACAGAATGTTCAGCATCCAAATTTTAAGTACGAGGTAATAGTAATAGGTACAAAATACTGGAATTTGGTAATCTTTGCAGAGCTAGGATGACAGCACAACTCCTGGAGGTCTGAATCATAAACAGGATCTTCTCCCTAATCAAAATAATTAAATATCATCAATATCTCCATTAAGTTAAAGGTCAGTCAAGCCTTCAGTTAAAGAAATTTCCTGCTGCATGGAAATGACAGCCAAAAACATCATCATCCAGAAGAAGGAATTCTACTAGGTGAGAGGAGAACACACAGATGCTAGTTACCCTAGCTTTTCTTGGCTAGGAGTGGCCCAGTCTTCTGTTACTGAATGCTGTGATGACCAATTCCCTTCTATTTACTCAAGTATACATGATGTTGCTTACATATCCAAAATGTGACATTCCTAGCATAAATTTCCTGCTGTTTGTGATGTTTAATGGTCACAGTACAAGTAAAGAACAAAAGGCTCAAATGAGAATCTCAGTTGTACAGGCAGCAGTAAACTGTTCACAAGCAAGGGTGCCTTGAAGAAGAGAACAAATGTGTTTCATATTATACCTTTATTCCAACAGATACCCTGATTTAAGTGGTCGTCCTGAACCAGCATGCCTCTGTAAAGGATGTACAGAGTTCTCACCAAGCTGAGTGTCCACACCTATATGTAGAACCCCAGAGGCAGCAATAATCGAATGTAACAAATACCCACGGGCTGGGTAGCAGGCAGATGAGGTAGAAACACCTAGGAATTGTGGATTTTACTTTGAAATATGCTGCAGCGAGTACATTTCTAATTAGTTCCTGTGTAATATATAGAAGTTGACTGGCAAGAAGGCGCCTGCCAAAATTAGATAGCTGCTTTTTGGAAGTGAGGTGCTTGTCTCATACAGGTGTGCACAGATCCTACATGATTTTAGTGAGTCGATTTCATTTTGTGTTTCTCACTTAAATGGCATAAAATGCAAGACTCTTAGAGTGTCAGTATGAATAGAAAATGAAAGATTTTATATGGCTTTCTGGGAATATAAATTGCCCTAAATTCAGCTTAATATTTGATTCAGACATGAAGACATTTGGAGTAGTAACCTGGATTGTAGCAATGCATTTAAGAATCTAATAGTTGGAGAGATGTCTTAGGAAAGTGTTGAAACATAAATAAGTTAGAGAACGATTCTAGGAAAAGGAGATCTGGGATGAACAAATCCAAACTTGCACAAACCTGTCAGAAATATGTTTTATTGTCCAATACGTTTTCCTCATATAATTCATGTGAAATAAAAATATCTTATGGTATGTAATATGTATGCGCGCTGCAAATCCATTTAAAACAATCTGTATATGATTTATTTGTATTTATGCTAATTAAATACTAAAAATGGAGTTAATGCTAAAGTGAAGATGCAATCCTATAAAAGCAGGGACAATTTGAATTAACACAACATTTCATCTATTTTACTCGCTGCCAGAAGTTCAGTAGTGTAATACTTATATTGTGAACAATCTAGGCATAGCAGCCTAGTCTTTGAGTGTGCACATGGAAAGAGATAACCTTGGTATGGTGAAACTTTTCCTTCCTTCCTTCCTTCCTTCCTTCCTTCCTTCCTTCCTTCCTTCCTTCCTTCCTTCCTTCCTTCCTTCCTTCCTTCCTTCCTTCCTTCCTTCCTTCCTTCCTTCCTTCCTTCCACAT
>JAPSGF010000098.1:324784-443234 GCA_035772895.1 Perdix hodgsoniae | reverse complement strand
TATCTATCTATCTATCTATCTATCTATCTATCTATCTATCTATCTATCTATCTATCTATATCTATTTTTAATTTTGATTCTGACAAGTTCTTCACTGGTCTGACTCACCCACATTAATGGACTCTGCTTCAGGTCACAAGTGGGACACAGGATTTTTGGGAGCACTTCTCATACAGTTGGGGGAGTTCCAAAATCATCTTGTTCCAAGTGGAAAATGAAGTTGTCATCAGTTCAGGGTCAGCTCAGAAGCAGGACAGAGGAGCTCCTTCCTCCTGCTTTATTTCCTTTTAGTCAGTGGATCTTTTTTTTTTTTTTTTTTTTTTTTTTTTTTTGCTGGGGAATGTTATCAAAGGTAGTGAAAATTCTTGTGCAGCATCTCTGAGCTTTGGATCTCAAATCTTTAAAGGAAACCTCTTATTTTATCTACTTGGCTTGGATTATTTGCCCAAGGGAGGGACAGTTATTAAGTTCTTAGTGGTGATTTCACCTACACAAATTCTCTTGTGTTCGAGAAGCATTTATAACATAATATTAGTGATATAAGCCACTGGCTAATGTAGAGTTATGCTATTAGATTCTGCCTTTGCCAAAGAGCTGTTGTTCAAGGCTTTTGTCCTTCTTGCTTTTATTGTATTCAAAGAGCACATTGTGGTTGGATGTGGTAAGTAAATAGTCACACATAAGTTGTGTTGCCTTTATTTACTAATTAGTAGTCCAGCTGTGCAAATAATTGACTTCTTTGTTTTGTTTTGCTGGTTTGATCAAGAGTGTTCCAGGTTAAATTTTAATTTCATTTTAAATTTGTTGTTGACTGAAAAATAAAATGTTTTCAAAACCTTTTGAGAATAGAATCTTAATATTCTCTTCTGGAAATCTTAAAATGAAATGTTTTGGCCTTTAGAGAATGTTTTTGGCTATGAGAATCTGATGAGTTTGGTGTGTATTTGTGATAAGTTTGGGTAATCCAAATTTATATTTTAAGGGCAGACAACAACTGAAATGCCTCCATTATCTCTAGGTGCTACTTCATATTGTATAATACTTTCAAATAAATCCTTTGCTCACTGTCTAATTTATGAAAATTTATCAAATCTATCCTCTCATCACAGTGTTTGTTAAAGCTTTCCTTTTTCACCCTTCTTTTTTTAACTGAAAATACATCTGCTAATATTTTTCAGGTTGGCACTAAAGCTAAAACAGCTGGCCAGAATCTCTCTGCTTGTTTTTGTGTTCATCTCTGCACTCGGTTACACAAGGCAGCTGGAGCAGCCAGTAGCTCAACATCCGACCACTTGCTGAGATCCATCTTTCATTTATTTTATCTTCTTGCCTGCGTCTACGTCTAATGACGTGGTAGGCTGAAGAAAGAAAGTTGAGAAGGTCAGCCTATTGTGTTGCCTCTCTGGAGCTGTGTGTTTGCCTTTCCTGAGTCTGTTTATCCTTTGAATCATTTGACATACTGCACATTCTGCTCTGACCTTCAGCCTGTTGCTGACTTCATCCCATTGCCTAAAGGCCGTGATTCTGCAATACACAAAACTAACTTCAGGGAATCTCATCCTGGATTAAAATCCCCATGCCTGAAATATCTGGTCCAGTTTAATATCATGTTTTTGAATTAATGTAGCTCACATCTCTTTGACAGTTTAACTGCTTTCTGGCAAGCAATCCTCTTGCCTTGCGGCCCTACCAGTATCTGATTAAACCATTGGAAAATCTGACTGTGCAGACAGCCACACAGAGCCATGGAGTTGATCATGGTTAGTTCCTCTCAGAGCTCAGTCAAGCTGCTACATCCATGCCATTTTAAAACAGTCCCCTTACAGAAATCCAAATGAATGTAGTCTGGCTGTGGAAGTTGAATGTTGTAGCCAAGGTTGCGTTTATTGGCATGATCCCTTGAGGATTTTTTTTTATCTCTCTCAGGTGTTATATTCCATGTCAGAGGTCTGAAGCAGAGAAATGGATGCCTGCAGATAGGTGAAAGAAATCAGCACCATTCCAAGTCTACCTTGACTTATTAATCCTTAGAAATTAAATTATCCTGTTTCACAATAGCCTAAATAGCTATGCTAACATTATTACAGAAGGCTGTTGTTTGGAGCTTTTATTTTAGAATGAAAACAGATAACTATTTGTCTGTTCATTATCTCTCCTTATTTACTTACCTGAAAAGCCTTTATCAAAGACATACACCTTAAACCTTCACACTGGTCAGATTTATTCACTCTTGTCTTTTCCACAGACAGTAATGTGTGTTTCAATAATGTTTACTCTTCCGTAATGAGTGTGTGGCAGCTGCCCATGCTAGAGATACTGTGCAGAAAACAATACTATTTATATGGCTTCTGAGAAGTGGGCAACAGTGGTAAGGCTAGAATGATAACCCGAGGCACCTCTCTACGTAAGCAGTCTTGTAACCCAAAGAGTGTATGGATTTATGCTGTGATGTTTTGTGACATCAATGAAATATGTCAGAAAAGGAAATTAACTATAAAGAAATTAAAACTAAAAATATTTGTAAATGAACAAATATCATTTTCTCACAAACCTCTCCCATCCTGAAATGATATGGCTGTTTTTTCATCTACAACAGTGTATTTGTAAAAATTAAGGCAATATTTAAAAGAAATACATAGGATAATGTTTTGAAGGAGAACAAATTAATCACATTACTTTTGATTCTAAACCAGGCTTTGATTTTGCAGATATATGTCAGTATTTGCAATACTTCCCTTTTATATTTCCAATTAGAAGTGAAACTAAATGCCATGGGTTTCCAGTAAGCATGTGGGATTTCATGCTTACCAGAATCTGGACACTCATGAGCCTCTCCTTCTTAGGCTTGCTTGTTTCTATGCCATGCTCCTGAGGCACCTCTTGTCTGATTCAGTGAGTAGTCTGGGAACACATTTGAACTCATGCCATTTTTATTACAGGGCAGAGAGAGCTTCTTCCCAAGCAGCTGGCAGGAGGACGCTGTGGCTTTGCCATCTGTTTCTTCACTGCCTGCTGGAATTCTGCTCTCACTGGATGTGCCATCACCATCTAATCAAGACATGCAAGTGGTTACTATTAAAGAGGCTGTCATGAAAAACTCTTCTGCCTGAAGAGTTGTCAGAAGCTGTAGCAATGACTATTCTTCAGCTGCTAATTCTCAGTTTTTTTTCACAACTTTGTTGTCTTGCTGATCTGTGAACAGTTGTGTGTAACTGCAGATCCACATGTTCAGGTAAACTGTTGTGCAACACTTAAGTAGACCATGAAAGCATAAGATAATCTCCTATTTTTTTAAGCCTTATAGCAGTTTACTGCTACAATTTAGACTGACTTACCTGCCAGCAGGCTATTTGGTGATGCTGAATATGCCCTCCATGTAATTTGCTCTTTCATAAAGATAAAGTATGAAAAGTATCTTTGGGCACCTGGTGAATTAATTAACTTACCGCCTTCTACAGTTTATAGGTTCCCAGTTTGTGTGTCTGAGAGCTGATTTAATCAAGAAATGTCCAACAGAAAGTCTGCTCATCAGGGACAGGGCAAGAGCATAAGCCAGGATATTCCCTTGGTCTTTGCAATAGGTAATAGGCTGTATGGCAAAGTGGGGAGAGTTCTCTATGCGTCCTTTTAACCAACAAGTCAGATGTGAGGTTGAAGGACAGCCTTTACACTGATCAGTTCTTTGGACATCCTGTCAGGATGTGAAGGATATTACCAGCTCCAAAATCAACAGTGTTAATGAATGATTATTATTTTTTTCATCTTTCCAGCCCAAAGAAATTAAAATATATCCTTTATTGCGAGTGCAGTATCTGTGAATCATAAAATAATATCTTAAAGATAAGGCAGTTGCATTCACTGACAAACAATTTAGACAGGAGTCTCAGCTTGACAGTAAAGCATAACATGACATGAGCATGACAGTGGCTGTAATTGGCTGTCCACTACTTTGTGATCGCTAGCAACCATTAGGTGAAAAATGTAGATTTAATGATTGTAGCTTGCTTTTTATGGGTTGAAACAAAGAGCATCTAGCTGGTACTACCTTTTCTTTTGAAGTTTTGGAAATAATGTGATTATTTTGTAACAGTGTCAAAGTTCTACTACCAGTCAGAACTTCGCCATGTGCTTGCAACAGTATGCCATTTCCCAAGCTGCCAAATGGGAGACCATCTGAGATAAAATTATCTTGTTTGCTGAACTCCATTTGATTTTCAAAAACTAAAACAAAAATAAAAAAACATTCAATTGGAAAAAAATCACAAGGAAGGGTCTGGAATCTCAGTGATGTTAAGATGGTCATCTGGAAAAGGTGAATTTTCTCTGTCAATGCTTTTCGTTTATTGAACTGTCAAAAGTTATCCTGTTCTCTCATAAAGCCTTCTAAAAGAAACAAGGCACTTGTCTTTTCTGGTGCAATTCCTCTTCTCCCTCCAAATACTCCAATGAAAGATAGCCTGTATTCTGTCCATTCTCTTGCTGATGTAAACATTCTGTGAAGCAGAAGGATTAGGAAGCAGTCAAGGTCTTCTCAGGCACAGTCTTAAAGTCAGCTGCAAGAATTGAGAGGAACTTGTTTCTCACTGGGATCACTAGGAAATTACGTTCCGTGATAATCATCACATTTTACCAGTGGTTGTCTGCCAGTGAGCCACAAGCATTTGCCACAATGCAAATTCTTCTATGGAGATATTCAGGACCCATCTGGATGCCTATCTATGTGACCTATTTTAGGGTATCTGCTTTAGCAGGGTGGCTGGACTTGATGATCTCTTGAGGTCCTTTCCAACCCTTCTGTGATTCTATGATTCTGTGACTTAAAGGCACTTTATGGTTATGGAGAAAACTGAGGATGCAGGATGAGAGAATTTCAAGAGCTGTTGCTACAGATTGCAAGAGTTAAATTTAATCCACTCTTGATGTCTCAGTGTCTTTACCATGAAACACAGGAGAGCAGTTCTAATAACATCTTGACTTTTGTGCTTAACATCAGTTTAATTTCAGTAGAAGCCTTCAAGTAAAAAAAGTCTCAGTCCTTCTGTCCTTTTGCTTTTTGTACACAGAGTCACTTTTCTGTTGTTTTTAAGCCGCTGTATCAAATTTATAATTTGAAGTTGTTTGCATGTACCATACTACTAAATGACAGAGAGTTAAAAGCATTGTAGCATCATCTAGAGGCCAGACATAACAAATTACAGTGTGTTAGGTATTTTCAATTGAGTAAAACACACAGATGTTGAAAGGTACGGGCAAAAATTATGGTTGCGAGCAGGGTTCAGCAAAGAATATAAATACAAGATAATGCAAGTTTTGCACTAGGTTCCTAACCAGCAGAGTTAGAATACATAAAAGCATATACTATGTATTAGTAGTTGTATTTGAACAAATTTGCATTTTCCCCCTGAACTTGAAAATAAATAATCAAAGATGGTAGAAAAATTTACAACCCTAGTCCCATCTATTTAGCAATTTTGAGGAGAGCTGACAACTTAAACGAAGAGACAAGTCCGTGTGCCCTGTTGCAGAAGTGAAGCAGGTGACAGATTCAATTTGTGTAGCAGCTACATGATTCAAGATTCTCATTGTATTTAATTTATGTGGAAAAAAATTTCTTCTTTCCATTTGCCAGTTGTAAACCTTATCTTTTTCTGAATATATTTAATAGACACAAGTACAGATGGCCTGTTTGAGAGTTTTATGAGGAATTCTTGCCAGCTGCAGAGGTTGGAGAAATTTATTGGAAATGTGTAGATATGTGGCACAGTCAGCAGGAAAAGTGACTTTCTGACTTCAACAAAGAAGCTTGAAGGATGCTGGTGTACAACTTCCATTGCCATGCAGTGACGTTTGGAAGATACTCCCGAGGGTCTTTTGAAATCTGCTTAAAATCAAATTTTAATGTGCGCCTCTCAGCACTCATGTAACTGGGGGTGCTGTAGACATGTCAAAAAGTTATCACTTTCATTTTATAGAATGGGAAAAGACTGAGAACTGTTCAGATCACTAATTTATTCAAACTCATTTGCTCAAATTCCCATGGTGAATGGGCAATATTGAAAATTAAGCTAGTTCCCTTGTGTCTCCTGTGTTCTGAGGTCCTTCTATGAGTAAGATTGATATGATCAACGAAATTAATTGTCCTGCAATGTATGTGAGACTAGAAACATAAATGCAAGAGCACTCACCTCTTGTACATCTTTGCTGCCCTTTGAAGCTAATGTTTCCTTCTGGAACTTAATATCTGGCTCAAATTAGAAAATGTCATGAGAATTCAACTGTTGCATTGCACTGGCTATCTCTTGAGAAGATAATCTTTTTATTTTCATTCAGAACAAACAAATTAGGCCAACTGAGAGAGCAGCCAATGAAGAATTACTGGATATGAGGAATGAGGGAGAAAAGAGGCAGACTGAAGTTCTCTTCCATGTGCTTTTTGCTCTGTCTGCTGTTGTAGTTTTGTGGAATACCTCTGATAGAGTTGATAGTAGGAGAAAATCTTCTTCTTAAACCTTAACATGCCAGTGCAGGAATAGGATTTGTGTTCCTTGGGAGCCAAAGACGTGTCTGAAATAGTCTCATTTTTAAATGCTACATTTTCACCAAAAGAAATGTTACCAGCTGACACTTTACAAAACACGAGGCTTTGGGTTCAGATTTCAAATGTCATGATTTTTTTTGGGCCTTATTTCCCACCGGATGCCTGTACTTGTGCCTGTACACGTTTTTGTTGTGCAACGGAGATTTGTTTGATACCTTACTTAATGTTATCTTGTCTAAAACTATCTTGTTCAAAATATTAATATAAAATCTTTGGAAGTACCAGAATTCAACCAAAAGATTTAATAGTAACAAATAACCACAGTCAAACTGAAGAGTTTAGAAGCCTGATCTTATGAAAGATTATGAAAGAGAATTGAACTTGTTACATATAATTGCATCTGTTTATAATTAAAAAGAGGCATATAAATCTTTAGATACTCATGTTTAATTAGCCAGGTGTCTAAACATATTGAATTCAATAAAAGCTTACATAGGGTCCTAGTTTAGCAAATGTTCTATTTTCCTTGGTTTTGGAGTGGCATTCAGAATGTTTCTCCATTTGTAGGGTTAATAGAAGAGTATCTCATAAAGAAAGATGAGAAGTAGAAATTAGATTCTAAAATTAGCATTTCACTGAATTTACTCTATATCTTCCTCTTTCCTTGGGATGTTCACTTGGAAAAATTTATAATTAACCCTTTGCCATTTCAAATTAGATTTTTCTACTAAAAAAGGCAATGGTAAATTAGAACAACTACAGTGATAAGGCTTACCCAACAACACTTATTACAATAAGAATAGTATAAGATAACAGAGAAACTAGGCAATTAAGTAAAAGAGTGAGAAGTTCAGAGACAAATGAGACGGCTGTCGTCATTTCATGCATGCTTACAAATGTTTAATTTAAAACTCTTAGCTTAAATCATTAACTTGCCTGTATGAAGCCCTTACATGGAAACAAAAGGATGATGCAATCTGTGGTCCCATTTTATACTCCCTGTTTCACCCTTCTGTTAGAGATGGACTCTGAGTAGGTCTTGCAGTAGGATTCAGATATTTGTCTGTGGTAGCAGACTGAGTTAATTTTTATGGTGGCCTTAATGTCACTTCAAAGCAATCAATTATCATGACCTCTGGGCAAATTATTAATCTGTAGCTTAAATTTAAACTCTTAACAGTTTTAAGAAGATGGAATCCAGAATTTTGGTCTCAATGCTCAGGTTTCTGTGAAGAAGGATGCTCAAAACCCGCTGGCAATTTGTTTTATCTACTAACTTTGCTTTGATGAGTGAGAGTTGTAGGAGGGACTGAAGCAATGCACAGGCTCAAGGGGTTCCTCTCATTGGTTCCCTCTGATAGATTTCCTTATTAGCTGTTCCATAAAGGAATTATTAGCAGTGTTTAAAAGTTTGGTCTGAACACCAGCCCCTGATGTGACTTTTTGTCAATGCTTACCTGGATTTCTGAAGTCTGATATTATTGTTTCCTGCCACAATTTATCCTGTATTTATCAAAGTCAACAATGTCATCCGAGTGGGTGGTCAGAACACTTGTCCATTCAGACCTAAAACTTAGATAAAAGTTATGATGACGTACAAGTGTTTTCATGGTCTTAAAAATAAATGAGGAAAGGAAAAAAAGCATACACAAGTATATGCATATATTCATATGCACCCATACATTTATGAAACAAATCACAAGCTTATACATTTTATACTTAGGAATGCAGCTCTTTTAGGAGTACAAGTACAACTCGGTAGAGTTGTTGATTTTTTTTCTTCACCTGTAGGGAGCTTTGATACTGGTTGCAATTCAAGCATGAGAATTGCCTAACACAGAATCCAGCTGTTGGTGAGGTCAAGTATTTCTGGCAGTTTGGATGCTTGATCCATAAAAAGATGAGTCTTAGACAATGATATCAAGTGGATGAGCAAAAGGCATCATGAAATGGCACCCATGTGCTCTCTGAATGACCCTAAATATCTGCAACGTTCGAAGTAAGAATGACTTTGTTGTTTTGTTGTTTCATTGCTATTCCATCTGCTTGGCACTAGTAGTGTCAAGCACTTAATTCTCATTCACTTTTTACAGGGGAGAGATTCAGCCCTTCAGAATGCCCAGTCTTCTCCTCATCAAGAAAGCTGTGATAAGGTTCCCCATGGCTTAATATTTGACATGTAACAACATTCTTAGCAAAGAACTAAGAAATGTGAATAAGCATCTCACCTATTTAGAAATTAAACTTGTTTTTTTTTCTTTTTTGTGTGTGTGTGTTTTTTTTTTTTTTTTAATCAATACCAGAAATTGGCATTGGGTATGATTTAACATGATGCTGATGAGATGCAAGTAATCCTGCCAGACACAAGGACACCTCTATTAAAAAACTAGCCTTCGGAATGGAAACAACATAGATTCTCTGTCCAAATGGTTTAACTGAATATTACATTGATATTTACCTGATTTAATATTTTTGGCCATTTTGTTTTTGAATTCCATGAAATCTTTATTCCCTACCAACTCCTAGAGTGTTTCTCTTTGGAGAAATTACATTCCTTAATTTTGCCACTTCAAATCCTACATCGGTTTATCTAGACTGAGACTTCCTGCAGACTTTAATAATACTGGGAGGTCTGTCAATTGGTATGCACTTGTGGTGATTTTTTTTTAATATTACTGCAAAAGGTGGTGCTGAAACATTATCTTTAGGACCTCGTTATCCAAGAGACCAGAACTGTAGAACATATAAATATATATTTTAGCGAAGAACAAACTTTCAGATGTTGTTAAAACAGTTAGTTTAATATAGAACAACTGTAACACTGATGTGTTGAATGGCATTGATTCAAAATTGCTGTGCCAGATCCTGAATGGTTATAAATAATATTCCTTTCTATACATACACATACACAAGGGGAAAAAAAAAAAAAAACAACACAAGCAATTGGTTAAAAAAAGTTGGTTAAACAGCACAGACATTTGCTACTGAAATTCAGGTGTTCTAAGCTCCAAGTACACTCTAAGCATAGCTTAGGAACATGTTCAGAAAAAAGTAAATTATTTTATATTGGCAATTGGCACTGTAGCATTTCCCTGTTCTCATCTTACTTTCTAGACAATTTTGAGAAGTTCCTTCTTCCTTCTTAATGTGCCTCTGCTGCCTCCAATTAAATATAATGCTTGTGCAAGAAAGGACTGTCCTGACTGTCTGAAAGTTCCTGTGCAACAAATTCAATATAAATGTTTCTCTTACTGTGCTTTAAAAGTTGTAAAACTTGGATGATGAGTACATAAGCTGATCTTTAGAGTAAGTTTTCCCTTTGGGTGCAGCTACTTGCTGGTAGATAGCAACAAATAACCAGTGACCGACAAGATACATGCAGTTGAGTCAGTGTGAATCTGAAATAGGAAACATCTTAAAAATTTTATGGTCCTCCTCCTCTTCTTTCATCTCCTGGATTTTAGTGCCGTGTGGTCCATGTATAAAAAGCATCAGGTGGTGGTAACATTCCATCCCTTGTACCATTCATGCTGCCTCTAACAAATAGACAGAAGCAAATAGAAAAATAAATAAATAAATAAATGAACAAACAAACAAACAAACAAACAAATAAATAAAATATGCAGATTAATGTAATTAATGTGATTTTGAAGAGAGTTTGCACCTAGGGGAAGAAGAGTAACTTCTGTTAAAATGTGTGTCATGGTTGTGGTCAATGTCTTTATGTAATTCACTTAAATGAGTCTCATATGGTTAAGCAGAACATGTTTTGGGGTCAATTAAGAGAAGAGTGTTTAAAGGATACCTTTAAGTGAGATAAATCGATGAAATGCTACATTCAATTAAGAATCATAAATGTGTAACAAACTAAACAAAATCAAAATCTCCAAATTAGTAGAAAGTGCAGCAGCACAGGAAAATCAGATTTTGCCTTATGGGAGAATAGTGTTACATGGAGAATTATGTTTGAAGTCGTAGTTTTATAATTTAAGTTTAACTAGACTAGTATTACATTTTGCAATATCTAGAGAATTAAATAGAGGCCTCTTAACAAAACAGAAACATCTATTAGAGATGTTCTTCAGATGAAAATTTAAATTACAAGAGCATGAAACTAAAACTGTTTTAAATACAAGAGCTGGATTATGCAATGAAAAACTGCATTAAATCAGGATTCTATTCTTATTATGATGTATCATCTCAAACAAATATATTTTCAATTTCTGAGATTCCTGAAGTCCACTACTAAAATGAATAACAAGGTTCACTGAGGTTTATATGCATGAAGAAAGGCACAGCCTCTTTTTCTACAGGATGTAGAAACAAAATACATACTAATGTACCTCTACAATATAGAATATAATCTACGTAATAGAAACACAATACATATGTGTATAATTAGTATAATGCAGTGATCTTTTGTCTACCTGGGTCTGCCAGCCAAGGGCTTAGAGGTAGTTTCTGTTGTCAGTGTTCTTCATGCAATTATTGGTGTTTAATGAAGACACTGCAGAGTATTGACCGACTACAAAGGGCATCAGCATTCTCTGATCAAAGCCTATAGAATTCCACTGTGATGTAGCTGGCCCTGGACACCTACATCTCAGGATATTGACACAAAGAAAAAAATGTCCATGTTTCACATAGGGATTAGGGATATCTGTTTTTATTGAGATCTATTTACACAGGAGGTGATACTAGACACTTCCAAGTTTTACTGACTGTGTATTGCTATGCTTTCTGTCTCCTGCAAAAAAAAAAAATAATAATAATAAAATAAATAAAGACAGGGCAGTTCCCATGGGAAATAAAATGTAAATTAGCAAGAGTGAACTATTAGCCCAAATTATACAAATTCAGAATCTTTTGGCATTCCTAATGTGTTACTAAAAGATAAAGAGCCTATTGAGATAACTCTAGTTCTAGTCTGTTGATCATAATTGTCTCAGTATTACAATATTCCCTACAGGATCCTACATTAGTCATAACCTGTGCTTTCAGTAGTACAAAGCTTGCACTCCTCAATGGGTGCCTTCTGTGGAGAGAGGGCACTGTACCTTGGTGCACTGGAGGGTGCTCTCAGACATGTTGCATTATATATATATATATATATATATATACACACTTATATATACATCAAAACTTTGAAGTCTGAAAATGCTGTCATCAAACTTTTAAACAGGAAAAGACATACAGTATTCTCAAATACTTGCATTATGCATTCTCATTATAAAAATAGATAGGCATATGAATTATACTTAACTTAGTGATTATTGTTTTAAAGAGATTATTTCTTCAGTAATGGTTCCCTAAAAGTAATTTTTTAGGCTGGTTTTAGCAACAGTAGGTATAAATAGTAATCTAATTATATGTAGGAGAGATTTATAACTTTGATTACTACCTCTTTAAAATTTCAAAGGGACTGACATTAACAATCAACACACCCCATAGTGTGAATTCATCTTGCTATTGTAAAAGCTACCTGCCAACTGCTTTTCTGCAGAATGATATGCCATGCTGCACATATTATTTCAGGAAGTAATGATGCGTTTGTATAATGTGTGCATTTTGTTCACTGCTATGGCATAAACCTAGTCTGCTAGGAATTCTTAGTTTTCCAACCCTATGGTTACTTCCCTCGTTTTGCGTCTCAAGATATATTTTTCTCTCTTTCAGGATTTATTAACCAACTTACTATGCAGGGCTTGTTGTCCCCGTGTCGATTACGCAACACACAGACAAATGATACTAAAAGCACATTACTGAAGTTTTAAAGTCAAGTACGCTTATGTGGAGACACCCGATCTGAAGATGCTCTATGTATACCTAATGATGATTTTATTTACACAGCACATCTCACGTGAAATTCTAATCTTATCATTTTCTACTAATGGAAGTAGGGAAGGTATGTGGGCTTAAACATGGGTTAATAGTTCTCTACCCCGTGTAAATATTATCAGCCTGCCCTCCTTATAATGTTTTCATGTTCGGGTTGAAAAACATCTGTCAGAGTTAAGACCTGAATACCCAGGTTGGTGCCTAGACTAGATGCACTTAGTCTGTTTTGGGAGGAGGACACAACATGTTAGACATGTAGATCTGGACTGTGCGGTCTCTTGCTCTTAGTCAAAGAGCAGTGTCTGGTTTATTTTGTTTGTACAGTGGTATAGACACAGGTGCAGGTTATTTTTTGGAAGTTAATACGGACTGTTATAAGAAAGGGAATTTATTCATAGAATTCTGCCCCTTCTCCTCCGTACTTGCTGCAAGAATACAAATAAAACTTTGGAAACTAATGTAAAAGAGCAGAACAGCAAACTGCAGGAAACAAGAAATACAGACAATAATAATAATTTAAAAAGACTGAATGGTAACATGTTAATTCATATCTGATGCATATTGATCCCTGACAAGTGCCATCTGCATACCTTATGTATTTACATCCTAATGGATCTGCATGTTTACACAAGCTAGACTTAACCTAGATTCCAGCATTTCTTTCTCATTGACTTTGCAAATTCAGCAGTATTCATTGAGAATTCTCTGTGTACATGTGTAATTTATCCTTCTTTTGAAAATGAGACCAGTGTTCTTCTAGAGGGGCAAATCTTTATAGTTTAGGTGAACTGCTGTTTGAGTTAGTGGAATAATTGATTTTAAGTTGTTGTATCAATAATCATTAGATGAGCATAAGATACAGGGACATTAGCATCTGTAATGGTCAGTGTTGGATGCTGGGCTTCAGTTCTAGCTCTATGGGAGAAATTTCTCTCCTGGGCAGAACATTTTCTGCTCATTTTCTTTCAGCAGCTTGACTCTTTTTTATCTTTTTTCCTCTAATCTGTTTCTGTCACGTCTCCATTTCCTTGCCAGACATCTTCTGTAGCCTCAAGCTCTGCTGCCTCATAAGATTAATTTTCTCCATCTTTTGCTTCCCCACATTCTTCTAGTTCCCAATAAATGTGCCTCGGCATACCTGTATGTCTGTTTTTCTTGTGCTGCACTCCCTTGGTTTTACCATTCAGTTTTTCCCTCTACGCTTTCTGTACCAAAATGAGATGATTTCCTGCCATATGCTGCTAGCAGGAGAATTACTGAGAGGTGGGAAGAGAGAGATTCTTCATCACAGTTCCAGCAAAATCCTGGCTTTGCCAGCCACCGAATTGTAGTCTGGGGAGTATTTGTTTAAGTTGCACATATGCAGTTCAGGGAGGCTGGGGAACTTTGAGGGAATGGAACAGTGACTACTAGGAGCTGTGGGAGCCACAAGGACATTTAATGATGAAAAAAACGTTAAAGATTTTTAGCTGATAGAATCTAAAGTTTCTAATGCCCTATATAAGGTGGGATTTTTCTTCCCCCTCTATCCCCATGCTTATTACAGAAGAAACAGTGAACGCATTTCCAGTGGGAACCTTTTCAAAAACTGCATCATCATGATTTTTTAATATTGCAAATTATTTTCTTCATTGTTGGAAGCAGTTATATACTTTTCAAGGTAAATTCCCATTCTGCCCTTACTGTAAGTAATATGGCTGGCTTCTTCTACATTCCATTTGAGAAAATCTTTCCTTTCTGGATCTTTCCTTTCTGGCCTCATCAGACCATCTCATAAACTTTTAAAGGGGTTTAATTAAGAAACTTTTTTTTCTCATAATAGGATTACCTAACTTCCTTCATGTCTTCCTTTCTAAGTTGAGTGTGCTCTCAGATTTCATGTGTGCGGCAACTCTGGGCTGTGTAGTAATGAGAAGAGGTGATGTATTGGTATGATTAAGTGAAATGCACATAGTTCATTAGCTTTTAATTGGGCAGTCACTCAGAGCACTGAAACTGTAGAGTAGGAATGCAATACTGAGGAAAAAATTTGCCTAGATATTCCAAAATGGAGAAAACATGCTGCCAAGTGTAAATGAAAACCATTTGGTCTGAATGCTGAGGATAACTGTCTCCTTCATTCACCAGGTTTAGATATAGTCTGCATTGCATGGATGTTTATTTTGTATCATATTCTGGTTCCATTATTAAGCTATTATGTGCAAGTCTCATTAAGCATGCTCGTTCAGTACTTTCACTCATCCGTGTGGAACAAATCTTCAGATCAATAACTCTTCATATATTACTATAATCATACAAAGACCTGTTTCTCTCTTCAAATCATTTTAAACTGCTGTCATTTTGCTTGTCAGTGCTACGTGCAGATGTAAGTGCAACAAGAACCATGCCTACTACCCTTAAAAGAAAAAAGCACCTTCGTGTGCTCTTTTGTATCGCTTCATAGATACATCTCTTCATAACTCTTCAGACAAAAGATGCAAATAAAGAGACTTTAAGATTCTACTTGTTTATCCCAAACCCCAGAAGATGTTAAGTTGTTCTCACACTTATTTCTTGGACATTATTTCAAAAACAAAACAAACCAAAAAAACAATAAAATGGAACAACCTCTACAACCACCACCACATTTTTTCTACTGTTTATGGTGTTCAAGGACAGGTTGGATGGGGCTCTGGGCAGCTTGGACTAGTATTAAATGGGGAGGTTGATGGCCCTGCATGTGGGAGGGCGGTTGGAGATTCATGATCCTTGAGGTCCCTTCCAACCCTGGCAATTCTGTGATTCTGTGATTATGTGATTCCCAACTTCAGTTGAAATGTATTGTTTTTGTCCTGCTCTAGATGGGTAAATAGAATCAGTTGGTTCCTCTGTGTCTTTGTTATATTTGAAGAGAATCACAATGCTCCTTCAGAAAGCCCTCCTCTCTAGATTGAAGAGGCTAATTCCTTCTTTCCATTCTCCCCTGAACACTCTTACAGAGGCTGTCACCCTGCTGATGCCCAGCTTTGGGAATAGAAAAAGTAAGGAGCTTCCTAAGGCTGTCTTTCTTAAAATGCTTTTATTTTTATGTCTTTAACTATTGGATGGAATTTTTTGAAACGGTTTGGCTTTGCTGACTCATGTACAGTTTGGAGTCACCATAGATTCTTTTCTGCAAAGTTTGTGATCTGTTTGCTTCACTTCTCATTATATTTATAGAGTTGCTAATTCTAATTTAAGTGCAGAAGCTTGCACTACTCCTTGCTGATGCTGACTCCAATCTTTTCCTTCCAGACTTACTCTCAGAAGTGTCTGCTACTCACCCAATTCAGTGTTGCTTTCAGAGGCCACAGATATATTCTTCACTCTGTTGTCCAAGTCCTTAATGAACCAGTATAATGTTATGGACTTCAGGATTTATATTTAATGAGTATTTCCTGTTTTAATGTGATTGCTGATATTTACATTCTAAATAAAACTTTTGGGCAACTGTACATCCATCTTAGAGTAATTTCTTCTAGGCTGTATTCCCTATTGCACAGGAAGAGGTTAAGGAAGAGACTGACAGTAGCCTATCACAGTACATCAGACCCCGCTGATCCATTTGTCTTTGACAGAATCAATTGCAGAAGACATTAATTATTAATTTGATTACTTCATTAAAATAAGGAAATAACTTCTCTTTCCACCCATCTCCAAGACTGGAAAAACTGTTGCAGTGATTATGCAATATTTGTGTATGTTAATAGAACTAATTTTGAGATCCCAATATAGTAATTTACATGTTGTCTCAAAGCATTGGTAAAACTTTTGTTACCATTGCTTCAGCAGTACTAAATTGAAAAACACTTTGCTGGTTAAATAGGTACAGTCATTCATGTACTACCAGCTTGGTAGAGCAATCTGTTTCTTGCTGTCTCTTCAAGAACTCCTGTTATGGTTTAAAGATGTAAATACAGCCGAATGCCACACAATGAACTTCCACCAGTATCAATATTTTTACCAAGGGCCTTTCAGTCAGTTAAGAAGACCTTAGTTGGAGTGTGATAGAAATTATCCATGCCATAAGAGGGGAAAAAATGAATATTTTTGTCAGTTTCTACTGACAAAAATATATTCTGGATGGTAATGATGGGATAACTTTAAGCTCTTTATTTTCTCATCCTGAAATTATTACAGTTGGAATATAGCCCTTTCTTGGTTGGTTTTGTAGAGATGCAGTCTCTAATGGTGTGTCTTAGTTTTCACTTGTTTTACTGTATGTCCTAACATTATACCATAGTATATACTAAAAGTGCATCAAGTCTGGTGGAATGATTTGTTCACAGTTGTTTGCTCCTGAGGCTGAATGTCAAAGCACTTGGTCTGGGGACTTGAAGTCATGGACACTTTTCTTTATTTCTGGTACAATGTTAACTTTTATTCTTGACTACTGGCTCAGTATTTTTGAAGAGTAAGAGTTCAAGAACCAGACATTTTAAATGAGCTAGAGATTTGTGATGCAGCATACTTCTTACTGTTCACAAGACAGAGGGATAAATATAGACAGTGCTGTTATCCTAAAACCTCATGATTTTATTCCCTAATTCCTTGGGAGCACTAATAAGCCAGTGTAATCTTCAGATAAAATCATACAATTGTTTGATTTGGGAGGGACTCTTAAAGGTCATCTAATCCAACTACCAAATGCTAAGCTTTCCTTCTTCCTCAGAATATTGAATTAGTTCATTGCTTGTTATAACGGAGACAAATTTTCTCAGAAGAAAAACACCCAAATATATATGTATATATTTTAGGAACAAACTTTTTTTTATCATTAAGAGGGTTGTCTACTGGTTTCTTAGTAATAGCAGAAAATTATCCATCTTCCTGGAAGCACTATATACAATGAACAGATGAAACCTCTTCTAGGGAAGAGTGTCAACCCTGGTTAAGTTTTCTTTTGAAGTTCGGTCAGACATTAAACAATTCTTAGTGTTCTTGTTCTATGTTACTTCTAAAGAGAAATTCTTGTCTTGTATAGCCTTTCTTCTTCTATACCAAGACTAATTAAAGGTGGAAAGTGTTGATGTCAATCAATTACCCACTTGTGTGAAATCAGCTGCTAATACATGCAGATATAGCTGATGTTTTCTTGTTCCTAACAGCTTTCCCTTTGTTGATTAAAACATGTCATTTTCCTGATGCCTCTGAGAACCAATAATGTTCTAATGACCACCATGCATTCCTAACTAATAGCCAAGCACAACACACTTCAGAAAGTCCGTATGTGTTGAGACTATTTGTGTGTGTGTGTAATACTTACAGCAAGGATCATGTGAGCTCTGAAGTCTTAGCTTTAGCCACTGTCAGTTAAATCTATTAAACTTTTCTGTGCTCAAATCAACTTTGTCAAGAGTATATCAGAGTCATTTCTTTAATCTTTTATTCTTGTCATTCCCTTTGGTCTGACTTGATTGATCTCTTTGAGGATTCTTCTTGAAGTTCTTAAAGAGTTCATTATTCATGGAGGTCAGGCAAGCTTCTTCAAACCAGAGGAATCCCCATTCCAGAACAGACAATATATACAAGCATTTTTAAGTTGTACAGTAGTAAGTTTTTTTGCATGCTGGAGATTAAATATCATTTTATAAGACAATGCTATAAACACTTTATCCTGTATTAACCATGAAAGATTATGATGGCATACTTTCTACATTTGAGTTATAATTAAGATGACGCTTACATGTCTGGACTAGGTAGTGTACAGGACAGAACTGGAGCTTATAAATTTGTGATAGGGCTCATACTGTGCTGGGGCTTAGGAGGGAGGATGTGTATCTAAAGTAGAACAGTCATGCAGCTTTCAAAGAGGGAACTGGCTGCCCTACTTATGACCCTTCCCTGTTGGCTGGGTGAGAAGGAAAAGTAACTTTTAAAGCCCACCTTTCTAAATCTGAAAGAGAAAAGAACTGAGAAAAAGGCAGAAGAAGGGAAAAGAAACAGAGGAATGAAAGGAAGCACCCAAATATATTCAAAGTGCTGATCCTTGCCTTTGGGAACTTGTTTTTCTGCCTTGGTTAGCTGAATCATGAGGTTGTTTTTATATATTCCCCCAAGATATTCAAGCTCTTAAAGATTTTTGGCAGAATTCCAGTCATTCTTCAGAAATCTTTTCCACTCTGCCTCTAGGGTTTCAGCATGGGATTTACTGTCAGATTTTTAGGGCCTGATTCATTGCAAATTTTCACATCTCTTATGTAGGACACTTTAAAGAATTTACCCAGAGAGAAAGAGAGAGAGAGAGAGAGATGGGATATATATAGGGTAGTGGCAGGAGACAGGCATTTCTCAGCTTTTGTTTAGAGAAGGGAAGAATAGAATTTTCATAATCATTTCTCAAATGACTTCGTATACTGACTTCTGTATTGCTCAATACCTATGCAAGTTTTCACCGCACAGTGAATGTGCAGTGCTTATGTTGCCTTGTTAAAAAAAAAAAAAAAGGGGGAAACCTCTCCCCACCTAAAATGCAAGAAGTCTTAGAGACAATTCTTACCATATTAAAGGTATTGGATACCTTTGTGCTGTAATTCTTTGCCTTCCCTGCATCAAGGCTCACTAAGAATTTTGTGTTAGATAACTCAATCATTCTGTACTTTAAACCTCATGTCAAGTTCTGACATAGTTGGTCTGAACTTGCAGACAAACATCTGCCCTGGAAAGCCATCAGGACTACTTTCAAGTATTTTAGCTGAAGGTTCATCTGTCTTGTCAGAGTTCAAAACAGCACCAGGTTGTTTTTCTCCCTTCTTACTCTTGCCTCACTTAAAACCCGTTCCTTGAAGTTCTACTTGAATTCTTGACTCTCTGACAGAGCCTCCTGATGCTGTTAGTACACGCTCTCCCTCTCTACTGTATTTCCTAGAGCAGACAAGAAAAAGATTTCCAAAACTATTAATTTAAAAAATTCCATACTAGCTACTGCTTATATCAGTCCAGACTCAAGGATTTCATTAATGTTAACAGAAATAAATAACAAAGCTTAATGGAACATTTGCACCTGCAGTTCTATAGTGAATACTTTTTAAAATTATTATTATTATTATTATTATTATTAATTATTTTATTCTGTGCAAGCTGATTTCTTTTCCTAGCGGCTGTTTATTGGAGGAGCAATATCCCATGTGGGACACATAGAAAGACATAGTGAACTGTGCACCACTGTACAACTTGTATCAAGACGATCATGACCAGCAGATTCTGCCCCTCTTCTCTGCTCTTGTGAGACCCCACTTGGAGAACTGCATCCAGTTCTGGAGCCCCCAACACAAGAAGGACATGGAGTTGTTGGAGCAGGTCCAAAGGAGGGCAATGAAGATGATCAGAGGTCTGGAGCAGTTCCTCTACCAGCACAAGCTGAGAGAGCTGGGGCTGCTCAGCCTGGAGAAGAGAAGGCTCCAGTACCTGAAGGGGCCTACAGGAAAGCTGGGGAGGGTCTTTTTATAAGGGCATGCAGCAACAGGATGAGGAGAAATGGCTTTAAACTGAAAGAGGGTAGATTTAAACTAAATATTAGGAAGAAACTCTTTACTATGAGTGTGGTGAGACACTGAAACATGTTGCCCAGAGAGGTTGTGGATGCCCCCTGCCTGGAGGCATTGAAGGCCAGGCTGGATGGGGCATTGAGCAACCAGGTATAGGGGGAGGTGTCCCTACTTCTAGCAGGGGAGTGAAAATAGATGATCTTGAAGGTTCCTTCTCACCCAAACCATTCTATGATTGTATGAACTGGGACTAAAAGAGGTGTGATAGCTCTTGGAATCCATCTGCCCAAGGAAAGATGTTTTTTCTTTCTTATGCAGGATGTAAACCTCACAGCGACACAGTATCAGCTCACTGGAAATGACTGGGCCATTTTCAGTTCACTGTAAACAGTTCACTGTAAACAGTTCACTGGAAAAAGCAGTAAATTGCAGACCACTAACCTGCTACCAGTATAATTTCTTGCCAATCCCCATCACAAACCACATAACTAATCATACTAAGTATGCAGAAACATGGGACTGCATGACAGCTGATCATTAATGTCAAAGTTAACTAAACTGAAGAATATTTCTGCAGTTAAAAATAAGCAGTGCAAACAACAAACACAAAAACTCCTAGCAAATTTCTCATTCGGGGACATGTAACCTATCATACCTGGCACACTGCTGCCACTTCAGGTTGTCATAGATTAATTTCCTGTGAAATATCTGGTATTCCTACCTGGAAGTCTTAAATACTGAGTGGAATCTCAGATGTCCTAGGCACAACATGCCATATGCATGCAAGATAAGCAGGCTTTCCATGTTCAGATTTCTGAAAATATGAGAAGTAATTTAATTGATGTGTGCGCTGTATAGTACGTATAAAAGACATTTTTCTACCTGTTTTCAAATCTTTCTAGGAGTTAGTGTGCTTTATAGGCAGCTCCAGATTGAGACATGTAAATGTGTCAGAAGCCATGTTGAGACATCCCAGCTGCTGAAACTGCTGTGGGGTTTGAGGATGATAGATGAGATGTGAGATCTCCCAGAGACATTACCCTCCCCTGCCCCATAACACACACTCTTCTAGACTGGCAGACAAGAGTCCTCAGGCATCTAAACTTATACTGCATTTAGGCAGCTGAACCCCAGTGCATAGCCTAAGCAGAGACAATCTCAGCTGTGTGAGGTGGGTAAGGAGGAAGCGAATGAAGGCTTCTCTCAGCAGCATGCAGAGCTTACAGCACCATTGCAGGCTGTATAGTTCAAAGGATGGTGTACTGTGGGTATATGACTCTGTGATTCCCTACACCTTTGCATTCTCAAGGAAATGCTCTGTCTTCCTCAATTTCTAGCAAGCTGCCTAGATTAATAGCAAAGGAAGGAGATTCTGGGACACCATTTCTGCTTCCCTGCTTACCTTAGAGTCCTGTGTCATGCAATCCCTTTCCAAAGCGGTGTGATCCTTTCCATGGACTCAGGGAAATGGTCCTCATCTCTCTCTACTGTCTCATTCAACTGACCCATTCAACTTTATCTTCCCACTCCATTCAGCTTCCTGGACTCCTACCACAAAATATTTCCCCCTTCTCCCTTTAGCAGCAGAAGTCAGAAGGTCAGCTCACAGTGTAAATGTTTACACAATAAATGTTACTCCTTCTGTACTTAGAGATAACTCCTCATGTTTTAACCTCTCAGTGAACCTCACAGTAATAGTAAGAAGTCTGCCTTCTCAGTGAGGCCTAGAAAAAAAGAATAGGAATATGTAGGTCAGCCTGTCTTAGAGAGAATGTGAGCTGAAGCAAGCAACTACCTCAGGGATCAGCATCAGACAGACTATTTTCTAATTCTCTTCTGCTAGCAAATGTGATTATTTGCATCATGAGGTTTTTGGTACTTGATGTCTTTGTCAAAATTTCTCTTCCTGTAGTCCTGCCATGTTGCCTTTCATTGGAAAAACTAAATTAAATGTGTAACTTTTATTACAGTATGGGAAAGCTGGAAGACATGGAACTCAAAGATTCAATATTTCGAAAGGAGATTGAAGATATAACTGCATTGTTATTATCTTGTGATACTTTTCTGGAGACTGAAAGGTGGGGAAGACACAGAGAAGGCTGATCCAAGATTTTTTAAATTCACAGTGTTTCAATTTGAGAATTTTTTTTCTCTGTTTCTGACTGACTCTTCTGTCCCAGAAATATCCTACAGTTTTCAATTTTTATCTATATTATGACTTTGCTTCTCTCTTTCCTGCTCCTTATTTCCTTCTTTCCAAGGTGTTTTCTCATTTTCCCTAGTTTCTAAGCCCATCCAATTTTTTAAAATAAACAAATAACCATATTTTAAACATTTCTGTATTCAATTTGCTGACATTTTACTTTCTTACCTCTGAAATTATCTTGTTTTTCGTTTTGTTTTGGTTTGGTTGTTTTTTTGTGTGTTTTGTTTTGTTTTCTTGATCATCAGCACGTTATAGGTGCTATATTATTTCAAGGTGAGATTTTGAAAACTGATAGTGCATAACTGCTGTTGGTGTTGACAGGAAGTCTCTTACATGTGAAGTGCAACATAAGATAAATCTCCTGTTTTTTTCAGTTTTCAAACAAGTGACTGATAAAGGCTGGTATTTCATACCAAGGGGATGTAGAAGTTGACATGGTTTTAAAACAAAGAAGATGGTGAAGCTTGAGCTCAAGATGAAAAGTTATGTTTTAACCACTCTGAGATTCAGTATGGCTATTTATGACTGGGAAATGTCTGAGGAAAAGCTTAAGAAGAGAAAAGGGGAAGATATAGGTTCACTCCTGGAAGAATAATATATATCAACTGCAATAAAAAATGTTATCAGAGCAGAATAGCCTCTTGGCCTGTTTGATCTCAGAAATACAGCTTGAATTTTGAGAAAATTCCTATCGGGAAGTCAAGGTGGAGTCCTAGGTGGAGTCAAGATTTGCATTCAGTGATCCTTGTGAGTTCATTCTAACTTGGGATGTTCCAAAGTTTTTGTCTTTGGATGTAAACTTGTGAACAGATGCCCTTACCACAGACTGGCTGGTTGGGAGAGGGCTTGAGGAAAGCAGAGGGTGTACAGGAGGGCCTGTCTGTTCATTCATCAAGCTTATTCTGCTAAGCCACAGTTATGGAACTCTGTTTTCTTGGCCATATCAACAAAACCAGAATTTTTGCTTCCAATCTGCCCTTCCAGCATTTTCTGTGAACACTGTTTCCATGCAGAAACAGCTGGGAGAAAAGACAAAAAGCCTATGCATGTGTGTATTTGAATACGGGTAAAGCTATTTTGAGTTAGTTGTTTTTCATGGATAAGCAGGATATCCAAGTTAGCTTTCTATGATTTATAGTGAGATTTTTATATAAAAAGCTACATTATTTCTGTAAAGTATTATACACTTCCTTTAGGGAGGGCTAAATCAGCCATATTAATTCAGCTAAATTCAGGCTTCTTTGATAAATGAGGGAAAATATCTTTTAGATAGTCACAGGAAGTCTATTAGCAGTCTTCTGATTGTGAAATGTGCAAATAAATAAAGACTTAGTTGAAGCTGAATAACAGAGAGTCCATCGTAACAGCATAATAGAGTGGCATACAAGGAAAACAAATGCATTTGTCTTGAGAAGTTACTATAAATCACCAATAGACGCAAAAACGCTTATCTAAAGAGGGCATGAAAAGACGTCAGGTTGTATAAAAACATATGAGTAATAGGATGAAACAAACCAAAACATTTGAAACGAGAAAAGAAGCTGTTGCAAAGCCTCAGGGGATTGTTTCTCTACTCTGCTCCTAATGGTTTCTTGGACCAAACAGTTTTATGCTATGGTATCACTTCTGTATGGAAAATCTAAAAGAAAAACTGAAGTTTCTGTTTGAGAACAGGACAGCTCAGTTGTACAAATGTGAAAGCTCAGGGCAAGTAACAGTCATGTAAAAAGACTACAGTATTCTGCTTGTCTGCTACTGATATAAAAATCCATATGTTTAGTTTTTTTATCAAATTTCTCTTTGTTTCATTACATGTAAAAACATGTAATAGTCAGAAACTGAATAAAGAACAGCATCACTGACATGTAAGAAATTTTCCTGGAGTTAATTTTCCCTCTCTTCTCACCCCTTTTAACTAAAGATTATTAAACAGAGCTTTAAGTATTTGCTCTAATCTCCAAAATACAATACAAACCACAGTTAGTTTGTCACTATTCTCTGTCTTGCAACTACAGTTGACAATGACACACTCATGTTAAGAATCTACAGTGGTTTGTCATTTCTCCAGCTGCAGACTTTGGTAAAAACTTATTTGAGATGTCTACAAGAGTTACAACACAGCACCAGGAATTTGGATGTAAAACTAGAGACATAGAATTTCTTATACCAGCTGGAATTTAATTTCAAATAGTGAAGAAAAACATTTGATGTTTTCAATGGGTTAAATTTAGCAGAGTTTTTTCGAAGAAGCTTGCATGAGCTTAAAAGAAAAGCCTCTGCAGCCTTGGTGAAACAGGACTGATATGGTATACCAACAATTTATCACTGTATATCTGAGTTATCCATTGGGAGTGGAACTGGAACACCTTAAACAAAGGTGCCAAAATGCAAGATCCTGTTGTCTGTGAAAGGAAGAACTGCTGGCAGTGCTGCCAGCTCTCTGAGCATGATCCTAACTCTAATATCCCTTTGCTACCAGGTAGCCCCATGTTGCAATTCTCTAATGGCTATCATGAGTTCACTAGCAGGGATACTGGAGAAATGTGTTTGTATAACACAGTGCTGGTATGGTATACTAATCCTGGGCTGCTGAAAGATTTCATTATTCTTTGTGGTTTTTCACAGAATCACAGAATCACAGAATTATCAAGGTTGGAAAAGACCTAGAAGATCATCTAGTCCAACCATTACCAATACTTCCCAGCTAAACCATATTCCTCAACACAACATCCAAACGTTTCTTGAACACTCCCGTGGTCGGTGACTCCACCACCTCCTTGGGCACCACCCTTTCCGAGAAGTAATATTTCCTAATGTCCAGCCTGAATCTCCCCTGGCGCAGCTTAAATCCATTCCCTCTAGTTCTATCACCAATTATACGAGAGAAGAGGCCTTTTGTAACTGAAGTTATGAAAATGTGCTGGTTCTTTCTTAATTGCAGATATACCAGGTAAGTTTCTGTAAGTACTCATTCCTGACCTTATTCTGCTCACAAAAGCTGGATTCTTTTCTCCTGTTCCTATCCTTTTGCTTTTTATTCTCTGTCCAAGAAAAAAAATATGTAAAACAGCAGTGTCAACAGATCTCTTTGGTTTCTTGGCCTTTCCTGGAAGCACTCAGGTGCTGTACATTAGGACACATCGTATGACTGCCCCACTGCTAGTTACCAATGACAAATGAAGTGTGTCTGGCCATGTGAAATCACATACATGAAGTCATAAATAGAAGCTGCCTGAATGTACAGTCGTAAGAAAGGAGATTGGTGAGGTTAATGCCTTTTACCTTATGTGACATGCTAATATACCCTTGCCACCAGTAGGTACACACCCCTGATACAAAAGCACCAATGCCTGCCTTTTTGGTCACCGTGATGGCAGAGGGCACAGGGATCATGGGAGAGAGAGAGACTGTGCATCAAAGTCCAGTTGCATAATTTTGGCAGTCAAAATTTGACTCGTGTCACTATACGTTAAACATTTCTGGTGTAAAATGTAGTGTAGTAGTATTTAGACATTTAAATACAGCGTAGCAAGATTTAGAAGTGGGAGGTTTCTAGGTAAAGCTTGAAACTGCAAGATAAAAGATCAATTTATAAAACTTAGGAGCTAGGAAAGCAACAGAGGCACAGTTTCTTAATGTCACTTCTGGAAATAAAATTTATTCCAAACTAAGTCACAATCTCTTGATGTTTTGTTAAACAAAGATAACCCATATCCTAGAGGTGGTAAATATCTTAGATTTGTAATCTACAAGCTAAACTGGTTATGATAGCTTGAACGGCAATTTATCTTGCTAAGTTTTCCAAAGTTCAGAATTTTTTTTTCAGTGCTTGGGAATTTTAAAAAATTCTGTAGGCTAAGAGAGAAATGGTGCCTAGGGTGTTGTAAGGGAGTTTGCAATAGGATGCTCCTGATAGCTTCCCTGAGCAGTGTGTGAATAGGTGCTCTCAGTGTCATCACTAAGGGACATCGAGGGTGATGTTCTCCTTTACCCTGAGCGGGCACTTTGTACACAGCTGAAAAAGTAAGATCCATTCCCAATGAAATATTTGGTTCCGATAAGTAGAAATTATTCTCACAAAAAAGTAAAAGAAAAACAAACAAAGGAAAATCCAGAGAGTATTTCCTGAGACTATTTCTAGCAGTCTCTATAAAGTAGGTTAATTTCAACACCTTCTGAAACTACTTTTAACTTTTGCCACCCAAGAAGGACCACAGGAGGAAATACATAGAAAATACTCTGTGATGTGCTGGTAGCTAGAAGGGGCTGAGAAATGTGAGTATGTATAGCAATAACAAAGTTGTTATGTACCATGTATTGTTGCTATTTTAAAATTAACCACAAGAAAAGGTGTGAGGAGTCCACCTGGGTTAGGGAAGACTTGTGTTTGTTGAGAAAGTGAGATCTTTTCTTACTAACTGGGCTGGTAACAATAGAGTCCATTTCAATCAACAGTATGCTGTTTTCATTTGTGTTTGTGCTGTTTCATTTCTAGATGAAAAGCTTGTGTTTTCTTTCTGAATGCCCAAATATTTTGAAGAGAATGTAGATTAACTGAAGAAAAATATTTTCAGAAACAGATATTATGGTTGGAATTCCATTCCCTTGGCAAAATGCAGTTGCCTTGCACATCTAGCATCCAGCTTGTGGGCAGTTAACATGTCACAAGTGAGTCCATGTGTTGAAACTGTGATTGTGGGTACATATTTTGTGGCAGGATAGAGTATCACTGGGTTCTCGTACAACCTTTGGTTCCCCACAGACCACTTGCCATTGAGGCTTTCTGTAAAAAAATCCCAGGATATGCTGGGATCTTTGCTGCAGTGAGGTCCCAGTAGCCACTGAGCTGACTTCTTCATTTCTGTGGAGAGTCCTTGCAGCTGGCACAGCTACATGCAATGTTTGAAATGTGACTGTGTTACCAAGTCTTTCTTGCTGAAATCCACTTGGAAAAAAAAAGTGAGCCTGTAGTCTTGGTGTTTATGAAGGAATACTTCAAAAACATGACCCGAACTCACCCTGCATTAAAAGGCAAATAAACCACTCAAATGTATTTATTTATTTTTCAGTAACTCATGTTACAGCTAATCTCATGATGTTTTGTGGTTTGACTCATGGTTTTCAAAAGCTTGATGTTGGCAATAGTGAGTAATACATAGAATGTCACATACCAAGTAAAACTTTTTTTTTAAAGTTCAAGGGTTGTATAATGCCAAAATCAGATTCTACCCTGTTTTGCTCTTGCCTGCTGCTATAGAATCTTTGCTTGAAAGTCCAAGCCTCTAGCTCTGATAAGAACCTGAATCTTGACAATAACATCCCATCCTTTGGCAAAAAGTTCTATAAGACATAGAATCATAGAATCATGGAATCATAGAATGGCCTGGGTTGGAAGAGACCTCAAGGATCATCAAGCTCCAACCCCTCTGCCACAGGCAGGGCTGCCAACCTCCATATCTAATACTAGACCAGGCTGCCCAGGGCCCCATCCAACCTGGCCTTGAACACATCCGGGATGTAACTAGCCTAGAAGAGCCCAGCTTCCTATGCATTTGTATTCATCATCTTTGAGGGCATCATCTTCACGACCTCTGAGCTTCCATATTCTGCAGCTCTGAATGAATCTGGCCAATAATTTCAAATTACTAGAGAAGATTCTTTGCGTATATACATCTCATTTCACTTGGAAATTAGAATAAGAAGAGAAGGAGTACATGTGAAGTAAACAAAAACAGGCAAAGGATAAAAATTTGAAGCCATTAATTAATTAGTTAATTCTGTTGCTAGCATTGTGCTACGTATTTTCTCATAAGCAAGGAACTATAGCTCGTTTCTGTTCTTCCTTTTATATTTGCTGCTTTTGGACTGGGACTTCATATGAAAAGATGGGCAGATGAACAGATTCTGAAAGGAAATCTGAAGTATTTAGGATTACTCATTTTCCAGATCACCATTTCATCAAATTCTTGGTCCACTTTTTCTAGCACAAAGAAAACCTTTCAGCATACAGCAACAATTAAGGAGCAAATTAGTTTTCTTGGCAGCCATTATGATTCACTTAGCACTAATGGTGATTTCCTGCAAAAGGATGCATTGACGCTGTGCTATTATCATTGCTGGAGGATTCTTAATCTGGATGTACAGAGGTGTAGAACTCTAGTGTTTCAGTGTTTGTTATTGCATTTTGTTGCCACTGAATATTTCCAAATGCTTCACTCCATGGGTGTGCAACACCTTTAGTAGATCCCCATCTGTGCAGCCAGGGGAAGGGCTGGTTATCTGGCACTGTATACAGGAAATATGATTGTGTCTTGGCCTGTTTGCAAGGATTAAACCCCAGCCTGTATCCATAACTGGTGAGATAATTAACTCTTCAATTATTGATTCACACATTGTGCCATGCACACATATGATAATTACCTTCATGTTTTCTCCTGTTCCGTTGTCACAGATCAGAGCTACTATTAGCTAGCCAGTGTCTTTCCCAGACCTTGAAGAGAACAGATTCTGAATAATGAAATGTCTGTCCTCTGTGGGCCCTGCTGATGTGAAAATCAGCTCCTCTTTTGCTCCTATCAGCAAACACGGAACATTAACTTAACTAAAAAGGCTGATTATTCAAAGTGTCATTAAAGTTGAGAAAAAAAAGTGCACAATTGGGAAGATCCTGCCTTCAACAAAAATATAATACTGAGAAAAATACAGTCATGTTTTCATTATTAAATATTTAGAAGCCTCTCTGCATTTCTTTCTGATTTAGAATAAAATTCTACTGCGTTTTTTGTTTTTAAAAATCAAACTAAGCACTACTATTAATTAATGCTGTCAAAAGTAGTAACAGAATTATCCTGGTCTCCTTCTATCTGTGCAAAAAATGAGTACATTCAAGCACCCACCCTTCTCCCATTAACAGCTGGATGCATTTGAAAGCTGAGTAATAATGGCAACTATTTTCAGCAGCAATGTTGAAGCCCTCCCTCTGGAAGATGGTATACGATAAAATATGCATTCCACGTTTCAGCCATAAAAGTATATATGGCTAGATTTTTTTTTTTTTTTTCCTGCACAGTAATTGAAAAGCTAGGGAATTGGTGGCATAGATATCTGCAGGATGTGTTCTGAGGTTGTAGAGGCTGGTCAGGGGTCAAGATCTCATGAACCTTCCCATAACATTTTCTTAATGTATCAGTAATAGAGATTTGTTTTAAATAATTTCTGTTCCGTGCCCCAAATGTTGAATCTTAAGCGAATCTGAAATTTCTTGTCATCTGTGATCACATCTTCCCTTCATTCCTCCCTCATCTTCCTTTTTCTAATTCTTTCTTCCCTGATAGTGTTTGTGATATGCTCTGCATATTGCATTTTGCATTGCAAATACAAGGCAAGAAATCTTTGTGTATTTGCAACAAGCTGTGTCTATGTTCTTTAGGTTGCTCGTCTGCTATTGTTTAGTATGTGTGTCAGGGGACTACATCTTTTCTCACTCATACAAAATGTATCTTGCACATCATTATCCTTTTAACCATGAGTCTTCACAACTGTTAGGCAAGATGATAATAACAATTTCATGTGTTAATTTGAGTTCTTGAGTAAAATTTTTAGTGGATAATCAGATGATACCTGTGGGAATTATGGCTCTGTTCTTTTGTTAGTACTTTTGGAGAGAATATACTATAAAGAATCCATGCACTGTAGTAATTTTTTTTATAAGCCTGGGTTTGAAATTCCTAATTAATCATGTAGACACCTACATTAAGTAACTGACTCCCCACCACTGAATTTGCTAGAGGAAGGAGGCTTTTATTAATCCAGCCTGACAATAATCTCTCTTTATATAGAATATAAAGTAATATAAAGGTAAATTTCAAGTATAGAATTAATGGATAAAAACATCTTCAGATAGTCATTTCCCCTGTTGTTAGCTTTAAGCTAAGACTTTTGCTATTGCAGAAAGTACGGCCATTGTACTTGTTAGCTACTTTACAGTAAACACATGTCCTCTTAATTTCATCATACTAACTTAAACAGATTTGTAGAGCCATTAAAAAATCAATACTTAGCTTTTAGGTGATGAATTCATTAATGGGGTGTGAATGCTGAAAGTTTTCTTTATCCAGCATGCACTGTGACTTTTCATAGTTTCAGCATCAGTAGGAGGAAATAGAAAGCCGTATGACGCGAGTAGACTGGAAGGGTTTTTGAAAAGATACCATTTTATTTCTGGCTTAGAGACCATTCCTGTAAAACTTTGTGTTAGTCCAGAAAAGTGGCACAAATTGTTTTGTATAAAATGTACATATGTGTATAATGAAGTCTATTTTCTTTTTACTTTCTTGTTTTGTTAAACCTCAGCTGATGTCAAGGCGGTTTATGTACAGACTTTGTAAGGGAAATGTGATCAGCCTTGCAGCAAGAAAACATTCAGAGCAAACTTAAAAGGCATATTTAGTACAAGTCTGACTCAGTAAGAACATATTTCATCATTCTTTTCTTTTTCCAGTCTTTCCTGTATTGAATTAAATCTAGAAGTAGAAAAAACAAATGATAGGAAGAGTATATTCTCATTTTAGAGCAAGTGTGGTTTAATTCAAACAATTCCTTAGATCATTTGTAGTATTATTCATAAGTTTATAATTTATCCTTTGTTTTAAATAGGGATGATCTATAAAATGCTGAGACTAGTATTTATCATGTTTAATTTTTTTTATTTCTAAAACCATTTACCTTTGGTTACATTGAATACACTGCCAAGATCTTGTTAAATAAAAATTATGCAGTTAGCATTATCCTGGCTGCCTTGCAAATTTAGGAATCCAAGTTAGCCTACATATTTGCAGTCCTGTGTATGGGGTAAGATCCATATCTTTCGAAATACCTATACCTGAGTTCTATTATTGTCTTCTATTCATGCAGGGAAGCTCCTTTAGATTGTAAATTGTAAATTCATCCTCAGTTTTATAGTGAATGTTCTTCACTTGTGGCATCGCAGACGCAAAGTGAAAGTTGATTGTAAGTTCATTGTTCAATAATACAAGTAATATGTTAAATAATTACACCAGAACAAAGAGCTGGATATTCAGAAGCATTACATATTTGCAAATTATGCCACTGAATTATTTCAAAATTTAGTTTTAAGAGAAAATTGCACGCTGCCCAAGTGCAAAGAATTGCTGTAGGTAAAGTAGCAGCTGATGGTAAAAGCTACTTCAACACCATCACTAAGATGCACTTGATGTTTATTCTTTGGATTTAAAAACTGCCTAGTTCTTTAAATGCTCGACCTTGTTGCACAGAGTATCTGCTCCTTAAAATGGCTTCAGTGTTTTGTAATTAATTGCAGTCTTCATTCTGTGAGATGGGGGAAAACAGAAATAGGGTATCATTTAAAGGACTGTCAAAAAGAGCCTTCCGTTGTACCACTTGAATGTATTTTGATATTACATTTAGCATATTCATACCTGTGTCAGTATTTCAAGGAAGAACATAAAAGGACCCCAGTAAGTGCATCTTTTATGCTGGGCATCTTATCACTGAAAGTCCCTTGAGCAGAAGTAGGTCAACTATGTTGTAAAAGGGGGTTTTTCACTCAGCTTTCAGGTATGGGATCAAAACACAGTGGCTTTGAAGTGCTCAGGCTTTCATTTCCCTCTTAGAAGGCAAACCATACCTTCCTCATTCAGCTGGAATTGTTGCTTCTGTAATATATACAGATAAAAACCAAAATATCTGAACCAATATTTCTTTTATGAGAAGTGACAGCAAAACTGGAAATGTGGCAGCATTATTTGATTTTAAAGCTGTGCTGGTGATTGGAGCACCACGTTGTGTTTGAAGTCTATTCTCTGACTACATGTGCTCTGGTGGAGCATATAGACTTCCTGTTGTTTTGCTGTTAGCCTTTTGTGTTTAGAGATATTCCTCAGGAATAAACAAGACAGAACAGATAACTTATGAACTGCAACATCCTGAGACTCGTATTTTCTAACATTCAAACTGATCATCAAATAAATATGTATTTTTCCATATTGGGGATCAAATATGAGAAGGAAGCAGAAAAGGAAAAAGAATATATATATATATATATATATATATATATTTAATTCCACATAAAAATAAGCAACACTTTTAGTTTTCTTTGTAGGTGTTCCGAGTAATTTTCCTCACTTGAAGATTCAGCTAAGATACTGTTGAAAGTTTGCTTTGCAGATCTTGTGTAATTGATCTGACTGGAATATCTCATATGTGAACAACATCTCATATACCAAAGAACTCATATACCACTGTTGCATCCTATAGTATCTGTGTGCCTATTTGTTGTTGCAACATTAGCTGTCTTTCCAAAGCAGGTTTCAAGATGTTTCATCAATTTTATTTAATGATAAATTTGCTAATACATTCCAAACTTTTGTTCCATATACTTCCAATGTGCAGGAATCATTTATTGCTCAACACATGAAGCTAAACAGAACTGTTATTGCATGTTTTGCATTTGCAAAGACATCTTCGGTGTGTGGTTGCTTGTTTGTTTTTGTTTGTTTTTCTTTGTTTTCCTGGCATGTAATCACAATGCAAAGGGAAGAACTGCATTGCAAAATTCTTTTAAAAAGCTCTACCTTTTTCATTTTTACCTCTTTTTCATTCTTAACACAATGCTTCCTATTTCTTTTTCAACTTCATATTAACAAATGCTTCCTCAAAGCCAGTGTAAAACTGGAGCGTGGAAAGAAGTGGGGAGACTGGACTTCATGTTCTCAAACTCAGTGAAGCCAGTGTCAACAAATGCCAGGTTATCAGCAGGCTATTATGTGCTGAAAAGGAAGATTTTTTTCATTGAATGTCTGGTAAATAAGAGGAACACATCTTGTGATTGAAACTGCTTGCTCACAGAGGGTTGGGCAGGACTTCAGAGTAAACTGAACTGCTGAATACGCATTTATTTTTTTTTTGCTTTGTGTGATTAAACTGCTCCCATATAAAGCACACAGCCATCAATTTGACAGAAAGGAAACAACTTACAGTACTTTTTCATAATAGTTACACCTGTACACAGCTACCCACTACAAACTGTCCCCTCGGAAGGACAGCAAAGATGCAGACTTCGACCCTGACATCCTCTGCTTGAACTTTTTCTGACATGGCACAGCAGACTTCGGTGCAGATCCGCTTGCCATCCATCTTGTTTGCTCTTAAGCTGTCAGCTCATTGCTGTTTCAGCTGCAGAGAAGGCAGAGCAAGCAGATAACATTTCTGCTCTGCAGTGGGGCAGGTGGGTGACACAGTATGTGTCTTACATTAGTGAGGAGCTGCTGGCAGTTTCTCTAGACGAGTAGCAGTAAGGGAGGTAGGAGAAAGCTGGAGAATTTATAATGAAAAGAGGAATAGAAGATGCTTCTGTTATTTTAGCCCCCAGTAAAGCTTATAGTTTACTGTCAGAAGGAAGGGATCTTCTTTCTTTGAGGTTTTTACAATGGCATGTGACCACGTGCATTGCTTTCTGTTTCACGTAGATAAAGAGTTTGATTTAGAACATGAAAACTGTGTCTGTTCCAGATGGATTAAAGTCCAGACTTGTTGCTTAGAAAATAAGAGAATCCTTTAAAGAAGCTGCACTGGAGACATCGGGAGATGGCAGGTCCATGGTATTTTTGTCTAAGCATGTGTTGAAAGGTCCAGGGAGAATCCATTGTTTTACATGGCTTTCACACTGATGGAAGGATCAATGCTCAGGAATACACAAGAGAAGGTTGTGTGATTGCCAGCACTTTTGGGTTTTTCTAGGATGGGTTTGTCTGTGAGAATGAGTAGCAAAAAAATAATTATGCACGTCACTCCCTCCACGTTAGTCTACTAGGATGACAGCACTGGGAAAAACAAAGCTGATTAAGGATGCTTGTTTCTAATATTTAACAATCCATGAACTTTCACGCAGTAATTTATGGGAACTGAAAGTGTATTCCAGTTTCACTTCTGCTCCTCATACATAAAAGCAAAATTGCTTTTTCCTTTTATGGAAACCCATTTGTCCATGCTAAACAAAGTTTATGTAGACGAAAACCCAGGAAGTGTCTTTCCTCACTTGTTGGGTGTTTGCAGCTTTCATCGCACACGAGGTTCCTGATGTTACACTTTTATACTTTATTACAGTTGCTTTTTTCATGGTATACCTGCCTATTTCAATTTCTTCAGTCGTTTTGAAATAAAACAGTGTCTTCAATACCCCCGTGGGTTTCACAGCTTTGGTCAATAGCAGCTTTATTTCTCTGTGGTTAGTTAACACACGGATCTTTTTCCTGTTTCAGTAGCCACTACTTTCTGATCCCCTCTGTAATTTGCTTGGATCTAGGTTATTTTCTGGCAGATCTATGCAGAACAGTTCTAAAAAGCATAGCAAGCACAGCTTTTCACTTCCCTTTCATTACAGGTGGCCCTTGTGTTAGTCTCTGTGTCAGGATTAAGATCAACAGAAAAAAAAAAAGTCCTTAAAATCTAATTGTCTATTTTCCCCTGCAGTCTTCTCTGGCCACATAATGTCCTGCTGATTGCATACCATAATCATACAAAGTCACACAAAAATATATGTATATATAATTTTCAGGTGCCAATAAATGTATGCACCCTGGAACAATGTTCATTATTTGAAAAGAAAAAAAAAAATCTAGTGGTTTTTATTTTCTTACTTGTTTCCTTGTTGATGATTATTTTTTCTTTCTTTTCCTAAGCATCTCTTCCTCTTCTTCTTCCCTTCTCCTCTATCTTGAATTTGTTGTTTGTTTGTCCACCGCCTAAGCCAAAGTGAGGAAGGCTGGGCTGTGTTGGCCCACAGATTGGGAAAACTCCTGTAGCAGTCTTTAATAGTTCTTAGCTGCCAAACTGGGTGTAGTAGCAGAAATAACAACAAAAATCAGGCTACTCAGCCTGCTATTTCACCAGTGCAGTAGTGCACAGTGAATGCTTTCTTCATGAGACATCTGCAAAGCTAGGTCTGAGCAGTGTCATCTTTCCCACCCTGCTCTACACATGCCCATCTGGCCTACTTTCCCCCTTTGGGATTGCCTCGCATTTTTAATCAGTGCCAATTGATTCCAGATTAAATGTGGCTGTGATGCGCAAGATAAACAAGCAGTTAAGGGTAGAATGTCAATGTTTGAGCCTTCCGTATGGATTTCACTGCCTTGATCACTTGAAACGAGAACAGTTGGATTAAGTTGAAGGAGGGACCATTCATTTCTTAACCAAAAAGTAAGACTCAGGAAACAAACTTGGAAAGGACTGTGATCAGAAACAAATTGTGTGATGAATCTAAAGCCTATCCATATGATAAATTAACAACACAGTCATACCAGACAGTGAATGGAAGTGTCTGTGTTGAGAGACAGATGAACAGAGGTTTGCCTATCCACTGGTCATTTATGAGGAACTGAGTCATATTTTCAATGTATTGAGTTTGTTTGGTACCTGTTTTTGGTAGCAGGGGGCCTGCAGTGATAGCCTCTGTGAGCAGAGCCCCTCAGCTGCCCCATGTCAGATCCGAGCCAGCCCCAGCTGCTCCACAAGGGATGCACCATTGCACAGAGCCCAGCCATGAGAGATGCTCGTTGTGCCTCTGTAAGAGCAGATATAAGGAAGGAGAAAACTGCTGGGCAACAGCAGCTGGGAGAGAGGAGTGACAAATGTGAGAGAAACAGCCCTGCAACCATCAAGGTCAGTGCAGAAGGAGGGTAGGAGCTGCTCCAGGCACAGAGGGAAGTCCATGGGGGATCAGTTTGGGAAGGATGAGAAATGTGCCTTCTGGTCTTCAGTTCTTGATTACCTCTACTTTTCTTTTCTTTCTTTCTTTCTACCAGAAAGAAACCTTTTTAGGCCTATCTACTTGTGCACAGATTTCTTTAATTGCATGCAACTGTATGCTTCCTAGTTATGATTTTGGGGTGTTTTTTTTCCCTTCATGTTTTCATTGAGTTCACCCTCAATATTTTCTTTCTAACAATTTCCTTATGTCACTGTTGCTGAAGCTGCTGTCAGTTCCCAATTTACAACTTCATATTATTTTACAAAATCAGTAGGGTAATAGGGATTTTTTGTTGTTGCTTTTGTTTTGGGTTTTTTTGCTTGTTTGTTTTAATTGGGAACAACACAGCTTCAGTCTTCTTCAGAGAAGAAATGAAGTTATTGAAGGATAGTTATAGCTTTGGGTTTTTCTTTGCTGTTTGTTTTGTTTCTTTCAGGAGAAAAAAAAAGATCTGAATGGTCTTACTTCAATAAGAAGATTCTGTTACTTTGTGCAAATAGAGAATTTGGAGGGATAAAATAAATTTGTGTAACAGTGTACTTTTTAAATGCTTTAATTTGTGATACGCAGTCTATAAAAAAATTAATTATGATTTTTCTATGGAAAGTTGTTCTGAGAAAAGCATTCAAAAGCAGAATGAAACAATGCTTTGAATCTTACGTTACTCCTAAGCTAAGAACCCAGAGCTTGATTCTTACAGAAAACCATTAAATTGATGATAGATTTAAGTGATGTAGAACCATTGCTTCTACTTCCATTTGAGATACAAAATACAGATTTCAATCTGAGATTTCACCATTAAATGAATGAAAGACTGACTGAATGGGCATGACAACTGAGAAGGTTTATTATTCGAACACTTTATTTCCAGAGCCATTAAATAAATAGATATAAATAAATAAAAGCACTTGAGAACAGCGAAGGTTTATTACTCAAACATTTTCCAGAACTATGTGCCTCTGGCCTCTCAACTTGTGAACCTATAAGTGGTGATGCTGTCTTTGCTGTCTGCAGTGGGTCCCATGCTGGCCTATCATCCCTATGCCCTGTGAGAGGTGCAGGAGCTCGCTGCTCTGGTGACTGTGGAAGGAAATGAATAGAAAATGCTCTGTGATGTGTGCTGGTTGGGCCAGCTGTAAAACCGGGTACCATAGAATGTAGAGGATCAGAAGTAGCATCTGAGGTCTGGCTGCTGCTTGGTGACAGCAGGGATGGTGGACAGAGGCTGACACTTCTCCCTCTCTACTGCTGCAGCATTATCTGGGAGGGCTGGAGCAGTGCCAGTTTGGGTGGTGATTCCATGGTGGTTTGGGTGGTTGATTTGAGATATTCTGAGTCTGTATTGCTCATAACAGTAATAGGTGAGTGATCTCCTTTTCCTTATCTCAGCCTTTAGCTCCTTTTTCAAGCATTTTCTATCCCAGTTCCTTTGAGGAGGGGGAACGTGAGAGCAATGTGGTAGAGTTTAATTGCCCATTAGTGTGAAAATATCACAGTTAGAACCCTCTTTGTTATTTTATATTGCTTTGTGAATTTCTGTGTCTAGCCATGGTTGCATTACTTGCATTTCATAGTTACGCAGCTCTTTCTTCTAATTTTGTGGCACCGCTTGATATCAAAATCAGAATCCAGAGCCAACATCTTCACTTCTATCCCAGGAAAAAATTGACAAGCCCCGGATCCTAATATTTCTAATCATCCTTTCTGATGAGCAGACAGATTCATGTTCATTTGAGTACACTTACACTGACTCAAAGAGCACACTTATTTTGTAAAATATTGTTTTCTCAGAGGAACACTTTTGTAGTGTGGGTCTTCAGCTTGTAGTTTTGGTACATCAGCTGAACGTCTAGAGCTTCAGTTTGAAAGGGTAGCTTTTATGTGTTTTTACACATTGTCCCAGCAAAAGCATGGGGAAATGGCATAAAATCCCTCACTGTTATCTTCTGTGTGAATTGTGACCTATGTATTTTCCCACTTTATACTGCACCCTGACCTTCTATAGATAGTGTTGATGAGGTGTCTTTCGTCTCTGCTGCACCTTGGAGTTTATATTTAGCATCTCTGCACATAAACACATCCTGTTCCTTGCCATCCTTGACACCCACCACAAACTTCCTCTGCCTTTGTCAGTGTCAAGCTCCTTCAAACAAACACTAGCTATTTTAGACACTTTTAACATTTATTTTTGCAGAACCTGACAACGTTGCCTGCTTGCTCTGGTTCCCAGTAAAATGTTCCCACAGATGTGCTGTTTACTAAAAAAAAAAAATAATTCTGGTACTTGGCAAAGCTAATGCTGTCTGTTCTTTTCATGCTTTTCCATCTGATCCATTGACATGGCAATTCTGCCATGCAGGTGGTATGTCTGTCCCCCTAGTTCTCCAGAGAAAAGCCATAAATATGGACATAGGAAACGGCAATGCACAGGAGGTGGCCACTACTACTACCCAGACTTCAAAGTGTTTGGAGATCCAACAGATGAACCACAGAAGCCCATCTTATCATTTTGTGCTGAAGAGCTGATCTCCATGATATGAAGACTGGTTTGACTGAATCTTCTGTCCCCCATCATCAGAGGGGAAACTAATGGTAAAGGCCAGAAGGTAGAAAACTAATGGTCCTACTCTGTGTTTATTGCTATGTTTCTGTAATCTACTTCTGTGGAGCATTTAGAACATGTGACATTGTCCTCAAACTCTTTCAGATGAATACGTTTCCACCCAAGAATCAGCTCGTGCACTTCTGCATTAACTTCAATATAGTTTATAGCAGACTACCTACATACAGCTTTGATGCTTAACTTCTTAGCAAGAGACCAATGATAAGAAGAGTAACAGAGCTAAGTAAGAGAAACTTATATTTCCAGAAGCTTTCTCTATCAGTGAGGGAGTTAGTATAAGCTAGAATTTTGTCCCTTAAATTTATTCTTGTTTTGTTTCATTTCTGATGTGTTACTTTAATGAGATGCCAAGTTCTGGCAGTGCTAATGTCACTAAAATTTGTCTTAATGGCCCAAGTAGTTCACCTTTCTATTGAGAAGCTATTTCATCTCATGTTTCACTGCTCACCCCAGTTTCCCAAATGTCATATTATTCAGCTTTTTTTCACACCTCTGGACAACTCATCAGCACAGTCATTATCTAGCCTCTTGAGCTTATCTACTTAACACCTCGTTAAAAAAAAAATATATATGCTCATCTCATCTCCTCTCACTGCTCTTCACTTGTCAACAAGCTCATTTTTTTCCTGTTTTTCTACACTGTGTTTGGTGCTTTATATTTGTCAGTCATTGGTTTTTACCCTCTGGTGCAGTTTCCTCATGCTGGCATTATTAACTATATAAATTTTAATATATGCCACTGCTTTTTGAGCTTATATTCTGCATCTATGTATTATTATTATTTTTTTTTTTGCTTATCTCTGAACATGAATGTGAAAGCCAAGGTGTAATAAAATATTAAAGTATATCCTATATCATTGGGTTTTATTATTATTACTAAAGAAGTGGACATAATATAGACATAATCCTATTGCTTTGCTGTAGTTCTCAAAAACATTTTGGTTGGTCTTTTCCGTAGAAATGGTTTTCTTAATTGTTTTGATGATTCAGTATTTCTTTAAAGAGCTCATAATTATTTCTGATGCAAACTTATTAAAAATAATTTCACAAATAAATATAGTGGAGCCATTTATGGATTCTGCTGTTATTTGATTGTTTGTTTATGTGAAACAGTTAAAATCAGGGGAAGTTTTTTACTGAGAGAGATGTGAGCTGCTGGAAGAGGCTGCCCAGAGAGATTGTGGATGCCACATAGAGGCATACAAGGCCAGCTTAGATGGAACCCATCTAATCTTGGACTTGATCTAGTGGCAGGCAACCCTGCCTGTGGCAGAGGTCCTTGAGGTCTCTTCCAACCCAAGCCATTTTATGATTCTATGATACTTTGAACTTAGTTTATATGTACAGGTAACTGTCGTAGATGTGTTTTCATTCCTTACTGCTCTTCCCTGTGATTTTTTTACTATAAAGTGCAAATAGGTCCATAAGCTGGGTTGCTCTTGAAACTGGTGATGGAAATGTACATTTAATGATGTCTTTGACCATGAGGGAACAGTGGGCAAGTGAGTAAATAGTGATATTTCTTTAAAAATTTTTTTTATATATATATATATATATAAATATATATACATATATATATATATTTTAAGTACAATCATTTAATATATTTTCTTCAATACAAGAAAGAGTGACTAAAGTTTTGGGAAACACCAGTGTGTGTGAACTACAGACACGTCGCAGACTCTCTATAGTTGGCCATGGTATCGTTGAGTAGCCAGAAAAATAGCAGTGATATTTGTGGCTGTCACGTGAACATGAGACTAATGAGATGCCTGAGAAAGTGGAATTTTCTCGTAGCAAACAACATTTAATGACTACTGATAACCATTTATCTTACCACTAGCTGCTGGAAACTTGAACATATTACTCCCTTTGCCACAAATATCAGTGACAGTTTTTATTTGACAAAGAATTTAGGACACATTTTCTTTTGGCACATTGCCCATATCAGAATAGCAAGAGCGTAGCAAACTGAACTGAACATTGCAGGACAAGATAAGAAAATCCTGGAGGAAAAAAAAAAAAAGAAGAGTAAAAACATCTCAAAGATGTTTCAAAGAAATCCAGGGCTCCAATAATTTTTGTCATCTGGTGATTTATTTTGTTCTTCCAGTAGGTGATATAATGAAATATTTTTATGCAGGAAGATTGCTTTTAGTGGAGATACATTAAACATTTCTGCATTCAGCGTACTGAAACATTAAAGCCATGAGGTTCTAGGCACAGACTAGGGTTTTGATTTAAACTGTTGAATTCTTAGTAAAGTTAGTAAATTCCCTAAAGAATTAGCTTAGCCGAGTTATGACTAGAGTACAGGGCTTCTCGTGATGAGGCTGTGAACCTCAATCTTAAGTTCAGGCATGTATTACTCTCATTAGCATTATTGTTACCACCACAGAAGTGCTTTTGAGTATGCATAGAAATGAGGAGGAATAGTACCTTCTATGCCACAATTAGCCCCCTTGGGGCTAGAACTGAAAATCTGTTCTTAGTTTTCAATACTTTTGAAAAAGAGCTGCAAAGACAATCTGACTCTGAGGAACAGGTTATTTAATTTTTGCATTGTGTTGCCTTATCATAGGCTGTACCTGCACAGGTCCTGAGTGGGAAAGCATTTGGAAAAGGAGGAAACCTCCAAGCAGAGGATGTTTTGAGGAATAAATAAATAAATAAAATAAAATCATTTAACTCACCTTAGCCAAACCTATGTGTGTGGAACCTGCTATGAAATCTCCATAGCATGTGAGCATGCCTTTAAATAGTTCCTTGTCATTGTTCAACAGTGAATAATGAAAACAGTGAATGAGAACGATGAAGTACAACACCATAACTACACCCATCACCTCTTAATTGTACCTGTCTATGCATGTCAACAGTGTTATAATGGCAACTGTCTTCAGAGAAGCTGTGCATAGTGAATCCTTTGGATTGGCAATCTATTGAAAAGACTTATTTGTTCTCCGTTCTCCCTATCTACAGAGAAATACCTTTAAGATGTCTCATGAGCTGAATCTTTTGCTGAGAGGTCTTAGGAACACCAGGATAAGAAGTTCATTGTTATAACTATGCTGGGGCTATAAGAAAGAGAAAAATTATATTAGCACAGTAAATGTCTTCAGGGCTGAATTATTTTTCCTTCCCTGCCTTGCTCATAAGTGGGAGCTACAAAGTATGGTAATGCTATCACCTCAGTGCTTTATCTGCCTGTTATTCATAGGAGGGCAGAGGTCACTTCCATATGCGCTTCGTGCAAAGAAGCCTACTATTCTCCCTTATAGTCCTGTAGACTGAGAGCTGCAGTGGGAAACAGTTTATTTCATCTCCATGAAATACAGATTTGAGCCATCCTTATGTCCTCTAGTGTAGTCCTATGTATGATAGAGTTTTAATCTGCGTAGAGTTAGAATCTATGTAAGATAGAGTTTTCAGCAGACCTAAAAGCATAAGATGAAGAGTGTTATTTTCTTCAAAACATCTGCATAATTGTGGCAAGCTTCAAACACTTTTGTAGATAAATGAGACCTAAAGGCTTTAAGAGAAATTGCAGTATAGACTTTATTTTAGCAATGATGGAAATTAGCCATACTTCAAATATGACATAAAAATTAAATGCCTTCCACATCAGACTGACATCATAGTCTTGGAATACCTGGTCTGCTTTATGCAACGCTGTTTTCTTTCTTGTCTCCATCTTTTCAGCCTTGATACTTTGAACAATAAATAGCTAGCCAGCCATGGTGAGAAAGAACAATAACTTTCCATTAGATGATTTATACTGAATAGAATACATCAAATAACAGTTAAATTCAGATATGTTCTACTTACTGGAGTATTTTTTTTGAGTTCTATGTTTCCTTAGCTTCAGCTTAATAAAGGATTTGAAGGGCAAATGCAGAAATAGCAAGGCAAAGCAATTGTCCCAGAATTGCAGCTATTTTTATTCATTACCAAAAATTAGGGAAGATCTTGGGCTCTTTGATAGAAAAGCTATAATAAATTGATTTTACATTTTATGGAATAGACAGCTTGCTTTGCTAATTTTGGAAGGTATTGGAATGCCCCACTAATAAAGTGAAACTATAAACAAGTTTTTCATTATTATTCAGCACTGAAAAACATCACATTCAATCAACAAAGTGAACCCACTGATAAAGAATATGCAAGCATATTTCAATAACATCAAAGGAGAGAATTTTGTAGTACTTACACAAGCTGAATTGTTAATTTTCCTGTGGCTATTAAAGATCCATGGGGGCAATTCTTCTTCCACTTTGGCCACATCTACTTGGCTTTTCAGCAGCGATGTTCTATCTTGTATCTATTACACTAAAGGTCTACCCTTGTAGTGCATTAAAAACCATATGAAATATTCACTAGAAGAGACACAGGTGCTTCTTAAAGCAAATGAAATTCTGATGCCTTATCTGGAATATTTGGTGATAGTAGGTCCTTAGTCCTTCAGATAGGTCTCTGCATCTCACTAGATCTGAAGGTAGAGGAGGATTACCCTTCTATTTCAAAATGCATGAAATAATTCCTCTTTGAAACAATTGATTATGAAATTCATTCTTAAAACACAGTCTTACTGAAGAAAAAAGTGAAAGGAAGGGTGGAAATCCAGGGCGTTTACAAAAGTACAAAAAGTGGATTAGCGCTCCAGACCCACAAATTCTTCAGTATGGTGAAAATATTACAGAGGAAACTGCAATTTAATAAACCAGTGTTGTGGCTTAACAGAGCTGCCCACCCAGTCTCTGTGAGCTAAGCACCTTGAACTAAGTATGTTCAAAATCAGGCAGCATTTCTTTACTGTGCAGATGATGGAGCGCTGGCACAGGCTGCCCAGAGAGGCTGTGGAGTCTCTCTCCTCTGAGATGATCAAAATCCATTTGGATGTGGTTTTGGGCACCCTGCTCTGGTTTTTCTGCTTGAGTAAGGGTTGGACCAGATAAGCTCCAGAGATCCTTTCCCACCTCAGCCATCCTGTGGTTCTGTGATTCTCTAAACCAATTCCACCCCTTTTTACACCTTGGCAGTCGTGAGAAGGGGACTTGCAGCATCTACGTTATTTGACTGAACGCAATGTTAACATCCTTCCTTTAGTGCAGATCCAGTTGAGTGCATTAATTTTGAATTACATAGTAGCTGTACATTTTACTGGCACGAGCCTGGGAGCAGTATTCAGTATTTTCAAATGAGCCTGCTTTATTCCTATGTTGTGTATAATTAGCACTGATGTCCCTGCAGCAGCACCTCCAGAGCTTCGGACTCTGGATTGAATGCGAGTGGAAGAAAATTTGTGTTGACTGTTTCTATGCTGTACACGAGCTCTGTAGCATTCTTCTATACAGGAAACTTCAGACCAAATACTTTTTGAGCGTGCAGTGCTGTGTTTAGTGGTTGACCAGATAGCATTCTTCTTCCTGAGCTGCTCAGTGATAACTGTATACCTTTGCCTTTGAGAATTTTTTCACTTAGGTCTATAAAAGAGTTCAGTGCTGCAAGTCCCTTGGCATCTGACTGGGTGTGTGGACAGCTAATTTGCTTTACGCAGTGCATTGCTGCTCACATTAGAAGTTGTTGGGCCCATTAGGAATCTTCCCATATATCCAATTGCTGTTTGGAAATTATTTGGTATTAGTATGTTAGGAAGCTGGAATTATCCGCTGAAATAATTGATTTTGTCATTATTTTATTGTTCAATCACAAAAATTGTATTTAATGTCACACTGTTTATTTGGTTTCACTCATAGGTCTGATTCTTATAAAGTGCAGCATTCAGCATCATAGTGAAATAACCAGAGACTACTGATGCAAGAGCCTGTCTACAGGTGAGAATCCACAAAACAGTAGTATCCAAAATAAATACTGCAAAGAGAAGTTTTTCTGTTTGTTTGTTTTTTAGGGTTTTTTTTAAAGTTTTTTTTTTAATTATTATTTTTATTTTATTTATGCCTTTGTGCAGATTCTCTTATTCCACAAAAAGTGAGACAATACAAGGACTTACTCTAAATGAAGACACCAATACAAAATTATTAACTGCAGCATGTGATGCTAACACATTCATGGCTGCTCTTCTGCCTCTGAATCTTAGTCCTGCTTCCTCTTTCCTTCTTAGACAACATTAGATTCAAATTTTTGTGATGTCTGGGAGTTTTGCATGGGTGCACTCACCAGGATTTAACTTCAGAGGACCCAATTGGTACAGAATCACAGGATGGTTGAGGTGCAATGGGACCTCTGGGTCCTCGGCCCAAATCCTGCTCCAGCAGGATCACCCAGAACAGGGTGCCTAGGCTGTGTCCAGGTGGCTTTTGAGGGTCTATAAGGAAGAGAGTAGATAGCCTCTCTGAGAAATACCTAATTTTTATACTGACAGAATTTCAGCATAAAGCCAGAGAAGAATCATTGTTTTCACATCTTTCTCAGTGGGAGAAGTATTTTGCTCAGTCTTTAATTTTGCAGGTGACAGTTACAGTAGTTCACTTATTCCTTGTTGACACAATCCGATTATTTTAGAGGATGTTTTCTCTCTATGTATAAAGCAACTTGAAAAACAAGCTAGAAGAACAGGGATTGCCTTCCCATTTGTTGCTGGAAATGTTTGACTCCTTCAAATCCTCTCAGGGGCTCTGGAAATAGCTTGTGACCTCTCAGTTTACTTGCTTCTAACCTACAGAGCATGATAAACTTCCCAGTGGAGCATGAAATTATCTGATATGGACATTTATAGCAATGTAATTGCATGACATTTGTATCAGAGCCTGCTGATTTAGAAATCTTTACTTTTTTTTTTTTTAATAATAAATATAAATCTCATTTTTACCTGTTGGAATAACAAATCCAGGTTTGATACTTACCTGTACTACTTGTTTTAATAGTTAGACTGCTGAGGCTGGTGATCAGGCTTGCTGTGCAGGCCCAGTATTATCTCAAAAGGCTTTCTTTTTCAATATCCTGAATTCTTCTGTGGAGGACATATTCTGATCTGCACACAGAAAGTTAAGTGATACTAAATTAAGTGGTCTGTACAGCTGTATAACCTACTGGGTTTCATCCTACAGTGAACAGCCTCCCCATCGCCTTCCAAGAAATTCCCTAGAGAATTTCTAGAGAAAGCCTGAGGAGTATAGCACATCCCACACACGTTCTGAGAGTGCTTGCATCACTTTGTCAGTCTGGAGAGAGGACGTAAGGAGGCTTGGAAAAGCCAAGTACCTGAAAGAAGCAGCCATGTCTTGTTCTAGCAAATGAACCTTTGCTATGACAAGCAGCTAGTTTCATATATATTGATTCAAACTAGGGATGGAGCTGTGAGCAACAAAATGCTATAGCATGACTTTAAGCCCTGTTATCTTCTTTAAGGTCTGTTATCTTCTTGGGCGCTCTTTCTGCTCCCTGCATCTGGTTCTTCTTGCTTCATGCCACTCCTGGGTCCCCAGTAGCATCTTTATCAATGGAATGATAACACAAATAATTCCTGAGCCTGATATCCATATTTCATATAGCTGGCAGTACTCACTGTTCAAAATATTATAGTCCAAAAAATAATGAACCAGATCAGACTGGGCAATACTCAGAATTTGGGTGCATATGGGGCTCAGAGAATAATCAACACATCAGTGTCATAAATGGAACTGGAGAACCCATTTATAAGAATTATCTCTTCTCAGAGCCTCATATATCCAAGGGCATTCCTGGTTCTTCTATCCACAAGAAACTTTACTGTGTCTGTGATTCAGTGTTGTTAAGTTTATAAGAAGAGATGATGGTAATATGTTTCTGGAATCCTACTATCTCACATGCATGAAAGAAATCTTAGTTTACCTTAGAGATAGATGTTTCTCCCAGTAAGAGCAGATTTCCATTTGCTGCCAAAACTCTAAATTCCACAGGTGCAGTGCTGGATATTGTAGGTTAAGCTGAAGGAGAAAAAATAATTCTTGAGCTGGTGTGCACTGTTTGTAGGAAGGCATTAAAGATGCATGCTTATTTAACAAGGAACTACAGCAGTAACTGTATCAAACTCCAGAATCAGCAAGCAGTAGTTTACAGGTTAGCAAATATTTATTTTCTCTGATTTTAAAAATGTTTAGTCTGGAATATTTTAAATGATACTTTCCCACTGTGTATATTTGGCTTGTGGAGCCTGTCTCTCTAACTCTGCACAAGCATGGACTACAAGTTATTGTATTTTATTGTTTAGAAAACCAGTCTGTTGTTGAATCTCAATGTGAAAAGTCAGGTGTACTTTTAAGAATGCCAGGGTTGATGTCCAAGGCCAAATATATAATTATATATATATAATTATATATATGAAAATGACACATCAGGAGCCTTGTGAGATTTTACTGGTGGGATCAGAGTCCTCACATACGCAAACACAGTGGAAATGTATAAAAGAGTGTCCAAATGCATGTGCCAGTGGAAGACAATCTTATGTGAAGTATCATGATTGAGTTTTAAAATGAATAAAGTAAGATAATAAAATGTTTAACTCTTAATTGCCTAGATGGATTGGCCTTTTTTTCTGACCAACGGGAGCTTAAAAGTCAATTTTTAATATTTTGGCTAACAGTTCGCTGGTTCAAAAAACGTTCCTAAGGAAACTCAGTCAATAGACATACATGCTTATCTTAAAACCTCAATTTACAGGTTGTTAACTATCACAGTTTTGCTTTCATCTTTCTTTAACGCTACCTTTTTACATGAATCTGAGCACATGTTCACCTCTGGCGTCTTGTCACTGGAGAGGGAAGGACGGGGATGCTGAAAGCATGTCAGATGTTGGGCAGCTGTTGGAGGCATAGCAAGGAAACTAGGTTGCAAAAAATATTCAGAACCAAATAAAAAAGAAGGTAGAAAAAACAGTCTTCAGTCTGATACCGGTCAAATATATTTACTGTCACAAGTAAAATAAATTGGAAAGGGTGCAATTAAACCTGCTTGCTTTGATGAGGACTGGATGGGGGCACTGCCAGAAGGATGTATAGATATATGCATGAGACATAGAGATACACACTGATGTATTTATTTGATGAGTGAGTAGAAAGTCTCATGGGATGGGGATGAAGTGCTTCATTGTATGGGGACTTTGTTATTCATTCACAACCAAGTCAATAGGAATTGGAGAAACTTCCTGTCAGTAGGAATTGGAGAAACTTCCTGATTAGGCATCAGGAGAGAAAGTTTTTATGTGGTCTGTTTCCTATCTGTGCTTTTCTTAGATTCTTGCTTTTCTCTGGACTCTTGCTTTCCATCTATATATTTATTTATTTATTCCTGTTAAGAGCCAACTCTGTTTACACTTATCCGTGTAAGATACATTTGATGGAGTGAGAGCAGAGATTGGCTTTGTCTTCAGGGAATAAGTTACAAATAAGCCTCTAGTGGCATTTTCATTCGCAGTAACAAGAAGAGAGATGGCCAGGCTTCCATGCAGATTGATTTAGGTGAGTTTAAGTATCTTCTCCAGTTTTGCTGCTGGAGATCCTAATGCAAATTCTCTAGAGATGTGCCACAGTAAAACCTACCCTGGTGACAGACCTGCTCTAGATCAAACTGTCCAGCTACAATCAGTTCTCGGGCATATTTCCTTTGTAAAATTAAAATGGCCTTCACCAGGATTTTCTGTACACTTGAGACATGTTGACGCTTAATAATGAAAATAGCTTTAGACACAACACGGGAAAGCGCTTTATTTTCTCTCACCATTTCCCTTCAATTATGGTATAAGTGAAACCAGACAGGATGGAAAATAAAATTCACTTGACAGAAATATTTGCAGCCTTCATTATACACATACTCTCCACCATTCTGGTAAAAATCTATTTCTCTCAATTTTCTCCCAACTTGAACATGACCTTTACAGCTAATCGTATCTCTGAAAACTGGTCTTTGTTATTTCTTTGTGGGCAAATAGATAAGAAACTGCATAATATAAAACAACTTACTGTGGTATGGGGTTTATGAAAGACAGGAGCACATGCTAGAACTTGAAGAATTTCTCCTGTTAAAAAGATGCCTACTGTTTGGTAATCGGCTTCTAACAGTCTGTTTGGACTAGGATATACAGGAAAAGTTTGGGTTTAACTTCGTGGTTTCCTGGTGCAGTGAACCTGCCATGGGAGGGTCCCAGGCCACAGAAGCAGTGCTTAGACATCCCCTCACATTCACTGCTGAAAATCAAATTGCTTGTGTGGGAATGCCTTAGGGTCTCTCTCTAAAAAAGCCAAGGCCCTGATTAAAAAGTCATTCAAGGATGTATATTTAGAAAATCTGTTAGCCATGGAACTAAAGAAAGTTCATTCGTGAGTTTAAATGTGGATTATTATTATTTCTGAAGAAGCTGTGACCCAAATCAGGCCCTACTGACTTGCAGCCAAAGTACTGGGCAACTGTAGTTGCTGCATAAATGTCTCACTGTTATACTATAGAGAAGAATCAAGATTTCTGATGCTTGCATTCCTTTTCCTAAGCTTCCTCATCTGACCTACAAACAATATTAGACAGTTTTAGAATGGATGGAGAAATATGGGCTTATCATTGTTGCCTAAGAACTGTATGGGTAAGAGTTTTTTGGGTATTTGGTGCTTTATTAGTGAAAAAGCAAGCTGGCAGGAAGCATATTTCTGACGAGAGGCCTATATTTCTTTTATAACAGAGATACTTTTGCTTTTTTCATCGAGTCTTTTTACTCTCTTTGATGTATATTGTTAGCTACTACAGAACTGAACTCCTTTTTGTGTTCCTCCTTGCTCGTTATGTATTTAGTCTGATGTACTACCTGTATGGCAGGGGTAGCAACACCAGAAACAGACCTGTCAGATAACTTTTAGTCTAGCATTTTGGCTGGAGTGGAGGTAACTGGGGGTAGCTGTGCTTTATTTAGTTACTTGGACACTGTATGGAAACCACCATTTGTTTCTATTAAGCACATGTTTAAGCAGGATTAAGAATTTAGAAGAAAGCTGCCTGGGCACCCAGCCAAACAGGAGATACCCATTTAGAACTCAGCAGCGATGAGCCAACATCAGGAATTGCTAGGCCAAGCTCCTTCACAATGTGAACTAATATAAGCAAGCCTGAGGCCCCAGTGCATGAAGTGAGGTTATATTTCCCCAAATGTAACAGATACAGAAAAAACTCCCTCCCCAAAAACTTGCAGAGGCTCAGTATTCGCATAAGAAATAAGTGAATTCTGGCTGGATGTGAATTTACATGTTCTAAACATCAAGATTCATACCAGAAGGGAAAGATGCCAATGAGACTGGTTTTTAGTACTCAGAAAATAAGATATTTTTAAAAAACACGAGGCTCTCCACTGTGAAACCAGGCAAGGAAGTATACCTAATTTCCCTCTGTTAGGGAAGGGACCTGATTTTGGAGATGTGTTATGTCTTCTCTAAATGATTCCTCATGTTGGAATTGACTGGATGAAGCTGTGAAGCTACCCAGAGACAATGTGTACCCTCCTTCTCTGGAGGTAGTCAAAATTCACATGGACACCTTCCTGTGCAGCCTACTGTAGAGAGCCTGCTTTAGAAGAGCGGATGGACTACATGATGGCAGAGGTTCCCTTCCAACTTCTATGATTGTGTGAGCATGTGAAATATGAAAATGCCTACAACAAGATTTTAATTTTTAAAAATATGTATACTTTTTACCCCATATTCTTCTCACAGAAAATATTAAATTTTTAAATAGCTGAACTTGTTGTACACTAACTTTTTCTATATGAAGGCATTTAGTTACATGTTGCCACATCCAAATTAGATTAGCTTTTTTGCCTAAAAATTACCTAGTATCCTTTGTTCAAGCAAATTAATGTGATAAAAAGGCACACAATATTGTTTTTCTCGCCATATAAATATAATGTGAATTCATAAAACACTCAACAAACATTTACTTTTTTAGCCCTGAAGTAACTGTATCATCCTGAATTAATTTTTTGAAAGCTTGAAATCTGTGCAGTGGATTGCTTAAGACTATATAAACGATCCCAGACTGGCTGTTGATTGTCTGGTGCTCCTACCAATGGGAAAATGATTTAAGTGCCTATAGTTATGGATTACTCTCAGCCTAAAGGAATTTCAAAGACCTCTATGGTCTCTAGGAATGGAGTTGCATCATTGTCACTTGATACACCACCTGAAAAGAAAATGATATCATATGGAAATGTATTATCAAGGGTTTGTCTTTTATTTACTTTTGGTCAGTGCTGAAAGTTGAAATTCGGAAGCTGAGGTCAACAGATCTTTTTCTCTGGGATTTGAGCATCAGGAGGAGTTTTGCAACATCTGAAGACATGTTATGTTTTAAAAAGGTCCATTTCAGATAGAATTTTTATCTTTCAAGGAAGTAGCCTTAGAACACAGGAAACATAGCTGAAGAACTGGCATTTTAGGCAGTTTTCCATTTGATTGTCATTCCTATCAAACAAGGATATTGATGTAAATCTGCATGATATTCTGGGTGCTTCTTAGGCTGATCTAGCCCTGAACATTTAATCATAAACAAAGTCACACTTTTAATACTATCATAGCCAATACTCTTGTACTTGCTAATTTTTGCAGAATTTTGCCCTTGAGAAACAGTAAAGTTAATCATATTTGGTTTAAGGGACAACAGAATTTCATGGCTGATACTGGAGTTATTAATGAAGTCTAATTAATATATCCATTAAAAGTTTGCAAGATTAATCTAACAAGTAAATTGTAACTAAGTTTAAATTGGATTTTTTTTTTCTAAAATTGTTTTTCCAGTCTTTTAGGAAGGATTGAAAAGAGAAGGACTCTGGGTGATAAGAAATTATTGGTAGTGTTATTTAAATGAAGTAGCAGGCTGAGGGATTGGTAACAGGATACTAAATCTTTTTCTTTACCTTACCCCTGTGACTATAATCCTTGGTGATTTTAATGAATAATTCTTTCATTTCTGTTCATTATTTGGTAAGACACATTAAATTACTAAGTCGTGGATTGGTTCAGCTGGGCAGCTGGCCACACTGCAGAAAGAAATGGTGTTATCTGAAACAGATCACTAGTGGAAGGAATGCCAACCCTTCCAGAAGGTCACCGAGGAGAGAGTGAGGGCTGAAGGGAAGGAGAACAAAAAAGGTCACTGAGATGCAGTGTCCAAGCTGCTCAATAAAAGATCAAAGCCAGGTGGTGCAGACTAGGCTGTTTGATATTAACTCCTCCTAAAGTTAAATAGCATTTGCTCTCTCTCTTTTGGACTTCATACGGTTCCCTCCTGAACACACAATGTCATTAATTTTTTTATGTGCAACTTTTTTTTCCTCTTCAAGGGTTCTGAAAAACACTGGGAGGGCTTTGTTGCTACCAGTTACCAAAGTGTTTCTGTAGGATGAAATCGAAAAAGTCAATTGCTACATGTATGGATGTGGCTTTGAGGTGTACAGGAACACTGCAGGAAGCAGAACTCAGAGTGAGTAAGAACTTGGGATGCCCTATCACAAGTGTGATGAAATCCGGATATTGAGTTTCCTTGGACAATGAACAGCTAGTATGTTATATGTACAGGCCTGCCACAAGGGAGAGGTTCCTTGAGCCAGAAAGAAACACAAAATAGAGGAGTTTGTTTTTTTCAGACTTATTAAGGCATTTTCTTGTAGGAGCTAAACCAGCTATGTTGATGAAGCCAGCATTGCATCATAGCCAATTGAAACTGCTTTTTGGACTGAATAGTAATTCAGTTCCTAGGACACTGTGCCACAATACTAATTTGTGAACTCCTAGGCACAGGGAGAAGATAGCCTACAAGATTTGAAGCATGGACAGAACAGCCTCTGGGCATTCACAAAGTTATGTGCTTTATTTTAGTGGCTACAGTGTGAAAGCTGCAGTCTCTCAAGTGTTCAGCTGGACTCTTGAGGGACTGTTCATTTATACTTAAGCACCAAGTTTACGTTGTTTTCTTTGGCATAGGTAAATTTTATGTACATAGCTCCATGTAATTAAGGTTGCACAAAGAGTCTGTCACAGAGACCTGAATCCCTTCCTAAAGTCATAACTGCTGGACCATATGTTATTCATCCCCCACATCCACTGAAATTTCATTAATTTTATGCTATTAGGCTGTGCACGTTTCAGACAACTACAAGCAACTAAACCAGGGTGCTTTGAACAGTTTTTGCACCTTCTGCTAAATGCTAGTGACTCTTATGTGAAGAAACTGTTAAAATGGGCACATTTTGAGTTTACTGAAAAGATCTGGCCACGTGTCATTGCAGCATTTTTACTTATTGTTGGCTTGGACTGGCAGTGCAAACCGATCTGAGCTAAAGGAATGGTAACAGGCAGTTGTCAGCAGGAACAGTTTCTTAACATGCTGTAGTTCAGTTGCTTGAAACAGTCTTCACAGCACTTTAGGGCTAGGTTAGAAGCATTTCATGTTATCTTGCCAAAATTACTACATCACAAAATACCAGAAAACTTCTTAATTTTTAGATGTATAAACTGGGTGAAATGAAATACGAAGGAATCTTATGAAGATACTAATACTTTTCATAAGACTATTGTTAGTTAGGAGCTGACAAGGTGTAACAACTGGCAGACCACAACTGGACAGAAATGGAGAATTCCCCAGGTGTGTGGGGGAGATTACTGTGGCTTCTAAAAATCTTATTTTCTCTTATTCAGGTCTGCACTAACATAGGCATTCTGTTTCAAGCACAGTGCCCTCCATGTCACGTGTTGGTAAAATTGGTTCAATTATGTAGGACTGCATTTATGGAATTCCAACTTTTCAGCTATTATATTACTCTGTAACAGTATCTGTGACAGTGATTCATGCTTATGGAAATAGCCTTTTCTTTCTGCCTCCTTCCCTCCTTCCCTTCTTTCCTCCTTCCTTCCCTCCTTCCTTCCTTTCCTCCTTCCTTCCCTCCTTCCTTCCTTTCCTCCCTCCTTCCTTCCTTCCCTCCCTCCTTCCTTCCTTCCCTCCCTCCTTCCCTCCTTCCCTCCTTCCCTCCTTCCTTCCCTCCTTCCCTCCTTCCTTCCCTCCTTCCCTCCTTCCTTCCCTCCTTCCCTCCTTCCCTCCTTCCCTCCTTCCTTCCTTCCCTCCTTCCTTCCTTCCCTCCTTTCTTCCTTCCCTCCTTCCTTCCCTCCTTCCTTCCTTCCCTCCTTCCTTCCTTCCCTCCTTCCTTCCTTCCCTCCTTCCTTCCCTCTTTCCATCCCTCCCTCCCTCCCTCCTTCCTGCCTCCCTCCCTCCCTCCCTTCCCTCTTTCTCTTTCTGCTTCCATATCTTCAGATTCTTGAAAATCTGGAAATAATAAATTCTACAATACTCTTTATTTTTAGGCCCTGTGTACCTAGAACCTCTGTTACATCATAATTACAAATGACGATAATACTGAAAGGATTTTCTAGGATTAAATAAAAGGAGGAGTAAGAAATCAGTACAACAACAACAACAACAAAGATCTGCACACAGCCATTCTTTGTATAATTCTGTAGTTTAAAAACGTTGGCCAAATTTTTCTTTGCACTGGTGGAAAACTGGAATATATACATGTATTTTAGAAGGAATATATTCGCAAAACCTTAAGCTATCTATCTTTAAGAACTATCTAACCTTAAGAACTATCAATCTAAGGACTTAAGTGTGTATTTTGAGGAAGTACAAAACTCCATGTATCACACATGCATTTCTTTTTATTGTTTTAGTTTAAATTTATTTGATACCAATTTAAGTATGGGAATTGGAAGATAAAGGGTAGCGGATGTTAGAGATTCTCAGAAGTAGTCTGATTTATTTTATTTTATTTTTTTAACAGTAGATGCTGCAGTGAATACAAAATACTTTATAATCTATATTATACCTAAAGCTTGATTACATTGTGTCAAATTGGGTTTATTTTATTACAGAAGATGACAAGACTAAGTAACGACATTCTTCTTGTATAAGCTTGAACCGACCATTTCCTTGTAATTACAGTGCATCTGACAGAGGTGTAAGTGGAAGGAATGATAACAATTTGCATGTTTTAATCCAGAGGCTAGGGACCCCTGTCAGAGTAACAGCCTGGTCTGGGTCAGCCAGGAGGAACAGGAGAGGAGAAAAAGAATTGCAAAGGCAGCTCACACCAAAATGAGATTTGTCTCATTGTCACTTAAGGTTGTCTTCATGTCTTCATGAAGAGAGGACAGCTTAAGAATGAAGAGGGGAATGGAAAAAACAGGTCTCAGTAAGGACCAAAAGACAATTTCCTTGCTCTTAGTAAGTTGTAGTAGAAGCAGTTGTAATATGCATTTATAAGGAAGACTAGGGAAAATCCCTCATGTCATATCTCCACTACAATACAACTGGTGTCCAATGACTAGCAGCACTGCAGAGAGCAGGGACATCTAAAGGCTGTCCTCAAAAATTAAATGTGTACATAGGGTAAGGGGTATTTAATGAAATAACTCACAACAGCATATTGATTTTGAAGGCAGGAGGGCAGGAAAGGATTTTCAGCAAAATTAGAATTTCTCAGTTGAAACAGCTGCAGTGGTAGGTCTCCCATGAGGATTTTGTCCTCCACATTAATTATGGTTGCTATGCATATGTGTGTGTTTGAACTTTTCTTGATATTGTGTTTTCTGTTGGGTTTTTGCATTAACAGGACTGTAGCATTAGCAAGAGATGAGGGTAGGAGAATGTTAAATTAAAATGGTTAGCTTTAATGAATTTTGTCATCTTGGCCCATCATCTCTCACAGGAGATGGAAGGAACTCGCTTGCTGCATGAGCAGACCATGGAAGCAATCTCTGAGTGTTGCAGCATCCCGCCTCTAAAAAAATCACAGTGATATGCCCCTCCTTAAGAAAGGATTTGCCTCTACTTTTGAGAACATTCTTAGTTGCAGAAGCTGAGTGTGTTTTTGTGGTGTATCTTTGTGGAAGTGCTTGTGAAGCCTTGACCTCTACTCGAGGAACTGAAATTATTTTCCCTCTCCTTCTATCTTTTAGGTCTTTTCATCTGCAATGTAGCAGAGAAAAAATCTTAAAATGTCTCAGTGTGTCATCCCTGTTAATCAGAGAAGGCTCTTGCACTATTACAAAGTATGGTGGTCTAGTCCTCAGGGTCTCCACTCATACTCAGAGAAGGGCTTTCTGATCTCATTTAATGACGGACTGGCTTGAAAAGATGGAGCACGTACTCAAAAGGTGAAGTTCCAAGCAGTGGCATTAGCAGGGAAAGCAGTTTCAGTTTTCCTTTCCATGTTAATTAATGACATCACTTTACATTAGAAGTGAAAATATAAACGGTAACACTTGACAAAATACCCTAAACTGGAAAAATCTTTTGAAAACTGTCAAGGAGTTGCATTCCGAATGGTAATGTAGAAGTGTTATTTTGGAAAAAAATTTTGGACATGTAACTGCACAAAAAAAATGTAGTGAAAAGTGAGCAATATAGCTGGGTATCCAGTTTACCTGTGGGACTTCCTTCATTTTATATATAGGGCACTTCTGGGAGGAAGAACTATTATTTGCCTCAAAAAATCATGCTAGTACAGTAAAAATAGCACTAATAAATTATGTTGCAGGATGAGACAACTGAGATTAGCATGCCATTGTGTGAACAGTGGCAGAACTACAGAATATTGAGTGTGGCTCCAAAGGTCTATGTTTGAAGTATGATTCATAAAACTCTAAGGTATCTGTCTTTCTCTACAAGTTAACTTATCTGCATGTGTGAGCAGCTGACATATTTTACTCTTTCTTTCTTCTGCGTGGTAAAGAGTAGAAGTTTTGTTTACTGTGTGTTTACAGATGAAGTCAGGACATTTGTGAAATCAGAAGTCAGTAGCAGAGCAGTAACTGTAGTCTTGCTTTCCAAGGGGGATAATGCCCTTACTGTTGGACTGTTCTTTCACTATGTATGTGAAAACATCTTCATTTACAGTTTAGGACTGGAGCAAAATTGATAGGGTTATCCCTGGAGAATGTGAACTGATCAGATGAACTGAGGAACAGAGTCCTAATCAGTTGAAACAAAAGAGGAGCAGTATCATGAGAGCACATGTAGTGCACTCTAGTTTGCTCTTGCAGGAAAGCAAATGAGTTTTGAAAAGAGGATTGTGCTGTTAAAGAAAACAGCATCTTCCCTCACCCTCTCCCCCAAAGCCCCTGCTCTTTTTTAGTATGCCACAGACTAGTAAAAGTTTTTATTCCCATGAATCACTGACCATTTCCTATAGGCATGCAATACCTTCCTGCCTTGCAAAAGCTAACTTGTGTCTAGTCCCATTTCAGAACAAATCTGTACTAGGTCTGAATAGTTATATCAGTATGTTAAGTTGGCAAATCTACAGCACTGTCAAGAGTTATTCAAGCTTCCCCACCATTCCCCTGAGAATATGCAGTTGTGCTAGCCAAGGCATACTTTTAACAGCACATAAACTGTTTCATATATACATTTTCTTGTATGTTGGTCATGATATGAAGAAGAGAAACCTTCAACCAACTGATCTTTGCCAGCAAAATAGATACTGCAGATCTGGCTTAATATAAAGAGATCATAAATAAAAATTTCTGGATATAGAGTAGATAATATCTTGTGTAGATTTTTTTTTAACAGTGGCAAGACACTGTATGCATATAACTATTATAGAGCAGCACGAAGCACATCTCTTTTTTTAATTTTTTCCAGGTTTGAAATATTGGCTTTTTTTTTTTTTGGCTTTTATTTTTTTTTTTTTTCTTTTTTTTTTTTTCCCCGGGAAAAAAAAAAAAAAAAGCAAATCTCACACTTCTCACAAAGCAAGCACTAAGCCAAGGGAAAAACCTCAACAAGCTACCTTTGTCTTACAAAGATTGCCAGCTTCCAGTGATGGCGAACTTCATTCTAGACCATGGGCTGTGCAAGTGAATTCTAATTTAACCATAATGCCATGAATTTGTTGGAAACTTAGAGAACTTCTCTTGCATTTAATCTAAACTACCACTGCTATGAGGCAGCATTTTGTGACATTTATGCTTTATTTATTTCCGAACCAAATGCTTATATTGCACAACTTCCCTCAACTCAACATACGGCTAGTGACGCTCAACTTCAGAATATTTATGTTTAATGAATAACGTGGCAATATGACATTCTTCTGGCATTTCACTGCTTCAGATGACGCATTTATAAATGGGAGTAATACAGTTCAAAGGAAATGTGTTACAATAGCATAAGACCTAACATATGCTCTAAGATGGAAATTATGAAAAAAGGGAGTTCGGGAGATTCACTGCCTTGTTTGTGGTTCAGATTTCAGCTGTACACACTGTGTTGTAGGCTTTGCTTCTGGTAGGAATTCCTAGCTCAGCTGCAATTTTCTGCTTACCTCCTTAGCTCCCTCTGTCAGTAACAGTGTGGTTAACACCACTGGTGTAATATGGGTAAAAAGATGTATCTGACCTGTTTGTTTTCATGCAATACTGTCATAATAACCCTATCCATAAGGCTATCCCACAAGAAACTTTGCCAAAGGTATGCATACATCTGAGGGATGCAGAATCTAATGTGAGTTCTTGGATCTGAAGTTAGATAAAGATACTAGAATGGATCAGTACATTCAGATGATCCCTGGCTCACAGCATCTGCAGTGACTAAGGTTATGAAAGATAATCTACTGAATCCAGTTGGAAATTAGTGACAGAATGATTTCTGTTAGAAGACCAACCAGTCACAAATAAAACTGTATCTTCCCATCAGCCAGTAACACCATTTATAATATTGGCCTTCACTGCAGGACATAATTCCGGCCCAAATTAACAGGACAGGGAAAAAAAAAACAAAACAGGACAGGACTGGTAGATTTTCTGTTTACATGCCTGAAGGACTGAACCTCACAACTGCTTACTAGTTGGTTCTGTTTTCCACTGCACAGTAAATGAGCAGGAGCTGGCTTTTTCTACATGAGAGAGAGTAAACAGGCTCTTGCATTCAAAGACCCTAAGTAGAATGCAACTGCCTGGCAGCATATGCTGTTTAACTGCAAAGGAAAATTAACTCTGTGATCCAAAGAACCAGTAACACTGCATGTGCAATGTACTTCATTGAAGTGGATCCACCAGAGAAGTTGTGGCCCCGTTTACTATATTTTATGGCAAAGACCAGACACTAAAATAATGAGATTAACAGAACCTACCTAGGGACAGTGTATACATCCAGGTCTCGAGTTCTGCCTTCTTTATTATTATTATTATTATTATTTATTATTATTATTATTATTATCAAAATGAATCAAGGGGATGGTGCTTTTTTTCTCTCTCATCTCCAATTCAAAGGCACCCTGCACTGCTGGCAGTTTCATCTGACAGTGGTGTAGACAATAGTTTTAAGAAGGAATGGAATTACATTCTGCTCCCCTTTAGTTTAGGCAAAATTTCAAAATTAGGCTTTAAAATGCAAAAACACTGTAAGAATGAATTAAAATGCAAAAATTGCCACTCACAGGAAGCTTGCACAATTTTAATTCTAAACATTATTAGGAAAAAAAAAAAACCCACTCTGTGTCTAATGATCTTTTTTCAGGAAGGGAGGTGGAATGGCTAATTTGAATTACAAAAAAGCCTTGATAACCCCCCACACATCAATTTACCTGTGAACAAAAAGATTCACACAGAGAAAATGGGACTTGGGACTATTTGATAAATTACCACAGACTGCTTGAATATTCCATTAGCAAAATAATAGCTCGTTATGCAACCCAGAAGAATGTAGTATAATTATGAGAGTACCATCCCCCACACACGCTATGGGGTAAGAGGAATGCAAATGTTAGAAATGATAGCTACTTAACCACAGCTTGGAGATAGGCCTGAAAACAAATGGAGGGGTTATATGATCTCAGGCATTCATAAAAATTTCTCCAATGTCAATGCCTTAAATTGCATTCCAACTTGCTGAAGGTCATATTATTAATAGTAATCTTTATTGTGGTAGAGTGCAAGAGCCCACAAAGGAGAAGGCTCTTTTGCAGATGAGATGTAAACAAAGAGCAATTGAGAGCCTCTGCCCCAAAGTTCCTGCAAACTAGGCCTAAGCAAACAAGCCAAAACAAAGGGTTGCTGCAGTGACACAAAATGGCATTTTAGTCCCACATCTGGTTTGGTTTGTTTGGGACTTGGTGGGGGAGGGGGTGCAGTTTTCAAGTGTACAAAATGGGAAACCAACCAGAGAGTGAGACAACAGCAGTGAGTAGTGTGAGGAATAATCGGTGACAAAATTCAAGGTTAGCAACTTACCTGAATATTTATTGCTTCTGCAGTTGTGCCAGTGGCCAGAGCTCCTGGCATATATATGCAAACGTGGTATATAGCTATTGCCCCTTGCCCAGTGTGCAGGATGCTTAATGTGGCACGAAGCATGATAGAGAGCCTTAGTCTAATTAACTCAGCTTGACCTTGCTGCTCCCAGCTTTGTATCTTGAGCTCCTCCAGCCGGAAACTTCCATGCAGTGCCCTCACTCCTGCACTCTGCTGTGATGCTGTTGTATCCCTTCCTCTGTGGGCGCTTTTATATGCATTTGATTGCAAAATGGATGAAATGCAAGATGTGCTTTTTAAGATCAGGTGACTCTGAGTTCGAAGGCATGGTTATAAAAATTTACCAGGCTAAGTTCCTGTTGGCTTCATGTGCACAAGAGCACCTTTTGCAGCTTATGTGGGATCTCAGTTTTGGTAGAAAAACATATCCATGTTGAAGATTTACCTCTTACTGTGTTCTACTACTAACAGGTGGAGTCTGTGGTCTCTCTTTCTTCAGGGCAAGTTGCTGGCTAGACATCTTAGTATTTTCTTGGGGGTAGAAAACAACTTAATAAATATATATATATATTAGAATATTTTAAAGAAATCCTTAAAACATCAGAACTAAAAAAAATAAAAAGGTAGCTACCTATGTGAGAACACCTATGCAAGTCCTAGACACTAAGGGTAGAAGGGAGGAGAACATTGTTTACAACCATGTTAACTCACACCATGTTAGTTAAGTTTCTGGCTTTGTATTTCACACCAATCCTGTACCAGCCTTGTCCCTTTAGAGACTTGTCCAGTGAAAACACTGGGATGGCAATCTAAAGATACTGGCTCCAGATTCAGTTGAGTTAGAGAGCTTTATGATTTGAGTGTCAGCTGATTTTTAAAGTGGGATTCTTAAAGCTTCCTAATGGAGTGGCATCAAAGGTCTCTTATGTGAATTATTGATTCTGTTCTGTGAGCGTAAGTACAGCTATACAGGCTGCACCAGGGTGAGGGATGGAGTGCTCTTTCTCCACTGAAGAACTGTGTGCTTCATTGCATTCTCCTCTGTATGCTTCCAAGAATAATGGGAGAGTTAGAAAAAACATGTGAAATATTCTGTCGACTCCAAGGTTTCCACAAATCTCTGTGATGCTTCCAGGTGCTGTTTTTGTGAAAACAAAGCAAAAGCCAAAGTCCAAGAGGCGTTTACAAAAAGACTAACTAACAGCATTTATAAATATTACGCAGACGAGGACAGTCTGGGTGTTTGTGAGAACGTGTTAAAGAATAAACATAAAGGTCCAACAGTGCAGTGTGTTGATAAGTACATAACAAATGCATCTTCTCTAACACTATGGAGAAAAAGAAAGGTCATATTTCTTCAAGGCTGCATGAGCTTAGCTTCATCTGTGAGGTGCCAGAATGTTAAATGTGACATTCAATAAACCACCTCAGAAAAGCTAAACAGTGTTAATCAAGCCATTTTTTTAGAGTTACGAGCTGCAGTAGGAGAATAAAATATATAATTAATAACTCCAGCTGAGAAAGTGAAAACGGGAGCTAAGGCAAACATCTGGTCTTTGTTTCATGAAATATTTACACATGAAATCAAAACTTTTTTCTACTCCTGTGAAAAGTGCAAAATTTCCTGAGTTGTAAGCCTCAACACAGAAATAATTTTGCACCTGCAAATAAAAACGAGCTGCTCGTGTATGGGCACCTGAACATGCATGTGAAAATAAATGCATGGATGTGTGAGTGCCTATCTGTCTTTCTCTCTGAGTGTGTCTGACTCTAAATTCTAGAGTGATATCTATTTTTGAAATTCTGATGAGGGCACCACCTGAATGTTAATTCATAGTACATCAATTCTCAAGAACTACAGTGATATAATCTGCAGCAGGTCATGTGGCAAAGCATTTTAGCTGCCTTGCGATTAGCTACTTTTATTTCTTGGTCTTTCCAGCTGTTATTGGCCTTGCATTGTGTTGGGTATGTACCTTCACAGAACTTTCTTATAAAACAGGAATGTACCGGCCCCCTTTTATAGATGAGGATCTGTGATAACACTAAAATGAAATAGTTTGTCAAAGGTCACAGAGGAAATCTTAGATGAGAGAAGGATGAAACACAATTTAGGATTCTGACACGTGATTTGTGGATCATTAAAACCCTAATGAAAGATGTATAAGGTGAGTTACGCAGTCTTACAAATGGAACAGTAGAACAGGATGATATGATACCTGTACAGCACCAATTTTGACTGGTCACAACCATTGCGTGGTCACAACTTTAGCTTTAACTTGAGCATTCAGTGCACTGGATTATCATTCCTTCTCATTGCTATTGCCATGGAAAATCTTGGGAAGTCATGGTTTAGGAATGTAAAGACATGCTCTTCTAGACAGTACTCATAACTCTCATATTTGAAATTACTGCTGAAGATTGTCAGAGTACAATCCTCACTTTAACCTCCAACTGCACGTCTTCTAATGAAATCCTGTGGTCAGCAGAGCTGTGCATGTTATGGAAATGCTGAGCATGTCTTTCTTACCATCTCAGTTTGTTTTGAAAGCCGCATATATTTTTTGTCACAATTGCACAGCAGGGAAGAATGTGTTGATGCTCCCTGTATGAGCAGCTGTGCGTAATCTTATGTGAAGAACTGTAGCACTTCCACTTTAGTTATAGCTTTGCCTATCTAGGAAGCTGTGGGGTGTGACAGGAAAAACAACATCTAAGACAGTGACTGTGGAAAGAGGAAAGTCCAATAGTGCCTGTGTTCTTGCAACCGCATGAACACCTTACAGAAAATAAAAGATCTCAGGACAGACGATGGACTCAAGTCTGCAGTCAAATTAATGAAAAAAAAACAACCTTCTGTGTTTCAGTCAGGGAATAGTGGAGTACATTTCAATGATACGTATTAGGAATCCGTTGTTTTGGGAACCCTAAACATGACCATGGTTTGGGTTCCCATTGGACAAGTCCAACTGCAAACCATGGATGAGATGCAACAGGAAGAAAGGAATGAGCATCCAGAGTGAAAAAGCACTGTGATCATCATTAAAACCTGTGTGGGGGTAATCTCATGAAAGTATCCTAACTAAATACTTGAAAGAGTGCAAAAAGCATACTGAATTGATCAGAGGACTCACAAAACTTCAGCAGTAGCTAGGAATTTCAATTTGTTGTGATTTTCAAGTCTATTTTATTCTGGAACAAGATAAAAACAAAAGTAACAATATTATTAAGAAAAGCCAAACAATAAAACATTTTTTTTTTCTGTACTATAGAAAATAACAATAAAAAATATTTCCAAGAGAGAAAAATTAAACATGTCATTCCAAAAAGGTTCAAACTGGGACATTTTGACCTTAGCAGATGTTTCAAAAACACTTTTTGTTTTGAAAGAAATCTTTCTCAAAGGCAAAACGCAGAATTTTAGGTGACCATATGATCCTAAATAGAAATATATTTTTCTAAGATTTTTCCAAGGATTACTACTTTGTGTTTCAAAGAAGATAATTCAATTAGAATACTTCTGTTTTTCAAGAAAATCTGTGATGTGGTGAAATCAGATATTGCTTTTGTACCTGTTCTCCTTGATTAACTTGTTATACTAATATTCAGTTTTCACAAAACTATCCAGACAGTTGAGGAACATAATTTCTACAAATATTCATGGTCTGGAAAAGGTAGTCTGTATTCTCTAATTGTTACATGGAAAGTTATCACAGGTAGATATCAGCCTCAAAACCTGCATTACCAGATAAATTCATGAGTGAAAATGATCCACAGGGAGCTTAGTTTACAGTAAAAGTGATTCGGGAGAGTAAGTCAGACAGAAAGGGATTCATAATCAAATCATAAATCCTACATCACTCATTAGTTACGCTGTTCATTCTCCAGTAAAAGAAGAAGAAAAGCAGAATGTACCTAGTCTGTTAGAGTTTCGATTTGGCTTATGCAAGTTTTGGATTTGATCCAAATAGTTAGCCTCAGCTGGATTTGTTCATGTGCTTATTTTACATTCTTATTCCTACTCTAGATGAAATAGGATGATTTAGTTTGCTTGTCAGGACTCCCAGCTAACATCCAGGAAACAGCATCAGCTGTCATATTTATTTTTCAGAATTATATTTCTCAACGAATAGGGAGAATCATATGATTGAGTATTTAAGAAAAAAAAAAGCCTTAATTTTAGCTTTGCAGAGCTATTTATGATAAGCGAAGGTCAGACCAACTTGAGTAAATGAGCGATTCTTGTCTTTCCCTTGACTCCAGCATTCGTGGAGTTGCACATGACACAGAACTGTGTGCCACTGCTTGGGTTAGCATGGATGGGCTGAAATACTGCAGGGAAGACCAGCCTCTCCACGTTCCTAGCTCACCCAGGGTACTGTAAAAAGTCCTTCCTTTAAAGACACAGGCTGAAGGCATGATCTGTGCAATACATCTGGCAAAAAGGGAGCTGGAGATGCTGGTCAATAGCCAGATGAATGTGAAACAGCCGGGTGCCCATAAATCACTAGGGAACTGATTGCCCCTCTGTACACAGCACTGGTGAAGTTACATCTCAAGTCCTGCATTCAGATGGGATTTGGACTTTCTTGAGCACATGTAGAGAAAAGCAATGAAGCTAGTGGAGAGACTAGAAAACAAGATGTATGAGGAGTGTCTCAGGTAACTGGGACTATTTAGTCTGAAGGATGCTGAAGGGAGATTTCATCATTCTCTACAACTATCTGAAATGAGGCTGCAGTGAAGTAGATGTCAGTCTCATAAATGACAGATATCCCTGGAGGCATTTAAGAGATATGTGGTGCAGCAATAAGGTACATGGATTGGTAATGGGAATTGGTAGTGTAATTGGTAGATAATCGGACCTGATGATCTTAAGGGTCTTTACTTCCTAAATTATGCTATCATGCTATGATACTACACAGATTTCAGGGATGTGCTGATGAGTAAGTCCATGATCCTTAAGAGGACTGGATGAGCTGTGATACAAAGGCACATTCTTCAAACAACATGGAAGAATTAGCAAGAGTCTGAATCCAGTTTGCTTTCCCTACCTTGACTTCCCCAAGGAATTTGACACTGACCCTCACAACATCCTTGTTATGAAATATAGCAAGTGTGGAACAGATGAGTGGATGATGAGGTAGATTGACAACTGGCTGACTGGCAGAGCTCATAGGGTTGTCAACAGCAGCACAGATTCTGATTGGAGGCTAGGTTGAACTAGCAGTATTTCCTAGGGATTGGTGCTGTGTCTGCTCTTTCTCAGTATCTTCTTCAACAACCTGGATGAAGGGATAGAGTCCACCCTCAGCAAGTCTGTTGATGATACAAAGCTGGGAGGAGTCACTGATACACACAGAAGGCTGGGCTCTCATTCACTAAGACCTGGATAGACTGGAAGATTAGGCAAGGAGGAACCTGATGAGGTTTAAGAAGAGCAAGGTTGGAGTCTTGCTCCTGGGGAGAAATAACCACATGTATCAGAACAAGTTAGGAGATGACTTGCTGGAGATGAGCTCTGTGGAGAAGGATCTGAGTGTTCTGGAGGACAGCAGGTTGGCCATGAGACAGCAGTGAGTCCTTGTGGCCAGGAAGGCCAATGGTACCCTGAGGTGCATCAAAAAGAGCATGGCCAGTCGTTAAAGGAGATGATCCTCTTCCTTTACTCTGCCCAGATGAGGCCACATTAGACTACTGTGTCCAGATCTAGGCTCCCCAGTTCAAAAAAGACAGGGATCTCCTAGAATGACTCCAGCAGAGAGCCACAGAAGTGATAAAGGGCCTGGAGCACCTCCCATAAGGCTGAGTAGCCTGGGATCTGGAATGCACTGCCCAAGGAGGTGGTGGAGTCACCGAACATGGAGGTGTTCAAGAGACGTTTGGATGTTGTGTTGAGGGATATGATTTAGCTGGGGAGTATTGGTGATGGTTGGACTGGATGATCTTTTAGGGCTTTTCCAACCTTGATAATTCTGTGATTCTGTGATCTGTTGAGCCTGGAGAAAACAAGGCTCAATTTCTCATAAATGTTTATAACTATCTAAAGGGGGGTGGGAGTCCAGTAGATGAGGCCAAGCAATTCTTGGTGGCAATATGTAGCAATGTAGCAATAGGATAAGGAGTAATAACAAAACTTGTACATAGGATGTTTTGTACTAACACGTGGGAGGACTTCTTTACAGTAAGGGTGATGGAGCATGGGAACAGGTTGCCCAGAGAGGTTGTGGAGTCTCTTTCTATGGAGATATTCAAGTCCCATCTGGATGCCTATCTGTGTGACCTATTTTAGGGTACCTGCTTTAGCGAGGGGGTTAGACTTGATGATGGACTTGACTTCCAACCCCTACAAGTCTGCAATCTCCCTCTCTCTTCCTCACCCTTTCCCAGTCCCTCCCGATGTCCTGAATAACATTTTAGCTAGGGGAAAATACAGCTTCCCAAATGGGTAAAACCACACAGCCAGGATACTCTCTTGCTTTTTTATCCTTCCTGCCTAGTCAAAATTATTCCTCATCCTCTTTTTTTTTGAGGGGTTATCTGTTTGGCTGAAGTGTATCCACTATAAGAGTCTTAATGGCCAGTTCTTGTGCTGCTCTTATTGTTACAGAGAGTTCTCAGGCTTCGTAACGGGATCATTTTCAAATTAAACCAAACCAAATGATGTATTCAGTGAGCATATACAACCTCCCTTCCATTATTACTCGGAGTTCAATCCACAAGAGGAGTAAGTATTCAAAATAAAACCCTTTGCACTATTTACACTTTGGGCTCTCAGTGCTGTTTCATCAATCTCCTTCTATTAGTTTGCACCAAATTCTAAGACAGATGTACCTTGTAGATATGGCTGAAAAACAAGTACCCTGCAAGTACTGCCAATATCAAAATTACCATTTTCATTAACAGATTTAGGGAACTTATAATTTCCCCTGTGATTGCTGGGAAATTTCATAATTTTCCGTTGTAAAACTCATGAGGCATCAGTTTCATTCAACAGCTGCAAGTTCCAGGGAGTCTGTCATTTATGGAATATTATATTATTATATTAATTTTGGTGCCTTTCAAATGAAACCTAAATCATGATTTTTTTTTTCTTTTTTTTTTTTTCCACCTGTGTATTAGCCATATTGCTTTTTTTTTTTTTTTTTTTTTTTTTTTTTTTGGCAAGCAAAACTGTTTTTCAATTTTTGACCTGCAAATGCAAGTAGAGTTACTTTTTTTCCTGTCTGTTCCAAGGCAAAGACAGCCTAGTTTGCTACAGGTCATTGAAGAGAGCCAGGAATCTTTAAAGAGAAGGAAAAATGTGTCTCATTTTGAGTCCTGATATACTATGAAATGTTGATGGGGCTGGAGGCTTTTTGTCACCACCAGAAAAGTCCTTTTCATGCTTTATGTTTGAAAAACAGATCAAAAACTCCGATGTGTTTTCCATAATAATTCTTGAGTGTGATATACCAAGCAAGTCTTGCATTGGCAAATATCATTTCTTTTTCTATACACCAATATATATTCCCAAATATAGTGGTATAGACCTCCAGGTTTGTAGGTTTTCTCTTTACTGTGCACACTAAATCATCAGCTTCTTTTTTGTTGCCAGCACAAATGCCACAAATGCAGACTAGTTTTAATCATTTTGATAATAGGCTGCTGTTCTTTATATAGACACTTTGGACTTCATGCCACAGACCTTTTTTTTTTTTTTTTTTTGCTTGTTTGTCTAATATTGCAAAAATCCAGAGTTCTGGAAGCTTTTATTCTTACCAGCCCAATGTTATCAATAGAATCCTCTATATGAATCCGTATGTCTCTTACTGTTCTGTCCTTACATCTTTTCTCAGTAGTAGAGAAGTAGTTAAATATTGGGATGTAAAAAGGATATGGCACCTGTCTGGTACATACCTTTCTTCATAAGTGACAGAAAGAAATTCTCAGAATGCCTCTATCATCTTTCTCTAGTCTTGTGAGGATAGTGCTATATGCCAAATTTGTAGCAACCCTTTGCTTCCCTGAGTTGTGAGCATCCTGTGTCATCTCAAGGGAAGACAAATACATTAAGTTAGTCTTGTTTCTAAACAAAGCATTCACAAATCTACCTGACAATTCTCAAAAATAGTGCTTAAAAATAGTGCTTACTGTGTGCTTTCTTCTAGAGCATGTGCCAACAGTCCTGGCACAGAATGAGCCTTACCAGCAGTGACCTTGTGCTTTCACTCTTGGCTATAGCTAGCAGAGTCTCCTTAGTATGTTGGTTTGGGTCTTTTTTGTTGTTGGTGGTGGGTTTTTTTTTCGGGTTGGGTTGGGTTTTTTTGTTTGTTTATTTTTTAAGGAAAGTGGGGGTTATTTTTTTAAGGGATTAGATTCAGCCAGATCTCTGCAAGAAGCACTGAAGTGGACTGAACCGCTGCCAGACTGCAAGAGATCTCTCAAGAGCTGCCTCCCTTTTCATCTATCATGGACTCATGATGAGTGAGGTGAACCACCTGCTTCACACGCTTGCCTTGCTGTGCCACAGCCTGAGACATGCCAAAGTATTGCCCTGAAGTCCTTTTGTGGAGGCTGGAAGAAACCTAGACTCCTTTGATCTGTTTGTTGAACCAGGGGAGTTCTGTTTAGTTCTTTAGTCTTTGAGGAGTTTGACTGCAATGCTTCTGCACCAGACACAATTTGGGGAACGTCCTGGGTACTTCAGAATGGCAGCATTTCTATGACAAGACATGCATGACATAAGTTATCCAGAATATCTGGACAATTTATGGGTGTTTATGTCATCCAGATGTTAAATCGCTGTTACATTTGGAGAAGAAAACCCACAGATGTCAGAATGGTTGCTGCTAGAATTATTTACTGCTGGCAGAGGTAAAAAAGGGATTTGGGATAGGCTCTCTCCTTTGAATGGAGAGAAAGCCAATTGCTGTGTGGCAAATCTATTGTTAACAGAGGTGCCAAAGCTGACTACAGTTATAGAAATACCTTTTGGCTGCCATTTAGGGTTTGGTGTCCTTCTAAGTAGCTGTCAGTAGCAAATAAAAAGGAAAAAGCTCTTTTTTTATCACTTCACCATACAGTTACAAAGCTGTGCTGGTACATGTGGCATAGAAGTGAAAGGACAACAGCATTAGGAGTGAATAGGAAAGCGAGATTGCTTCAGCTGAAAAACAGATCTGTTTAACTATGTCTCCATCAACTTCAGTGGTCTTTGGGCTTCCCTTTTCGTGGTTTCTGTCATGTCAAGTGTTACAGATGGATAAAATGATTGATGCCATAAATTGCATTATTTTGATCATTGGTAATTGGTGTCTCTCCTAATGAAAATTCAGAGCAATATTTAATTCTTAAGCTATTGATTAGGGAGCGCCAGGAGTGTAAACAATAATTGGCTATTGTTATTTGTTATTTCAGGGTGGTGTTTTAGGCTTTTTTGATCTACTTGACCAGTTCATTTGCTTAGTTTTTTGGTTGAATCTTTTTGATATCTGAACCTGTAACTTCAAACATTTTATCCACTGGTATAAATCTCAATATTGTTGCCAAGAGGAACATGAGTAGCTTCAAAAGATTTTTTTTGCTGTTTTTGTCTCCTTCCTTTTTTCCCTCTTACGTGCTCACATATTGTATATGATGAGATAATGAACAGCAACATCTGTCATATATTTTGTAGGAGCAGATAATACATTTGCAACTTTGACCTGGTAAGGACTATTGAGCAGCAGATGGCTCAGAAGACTTTAATCCCTTACTTTAAAAGTTCACAGGGGTCCTTTGGTCCAAATTCTCACAGGTTACTTGCATTATTGCTTGCTCAATTTTATTAGATGACTGTTTTTTTAGGAAGCGAACACAAAACTTAGATTAACAAAAAAAGCCACTCTAAGATTATTACCTCCCTCCCCATGTATTATTAAATATAAAACTAAGTCCAATATTAAACAAACAAACAAACACCAAATAGCAAGAATATGAACGCTGTTAATCATTAGATGCCGGATAACATGCTCTGTTCTAAATTAAAAAAAAAAAACACAAAAACACACAAAAAAACTAAACTCCAGTTTTGTTATGGATATTGTTGTATTGTCTATCTGAGGTGTGCAGTGAGGCAGAAGTTTGTGAATTTCTCTGGCAAATGAACTAAAGGTAATTAGTGAGTCACTTCTGATCTCAGCTCAGTTTTTCTTGAGTGCAGTTCCTTTCACTGATAAGTGATTATATTATGTCACTGTGCAGAGGTGTTGCTTGCCTGCCCAAAACAACATTAAATGACTACGGTTGTAACTGAGAAGCACAGCTGGATATGAGACAAAATCCCTATGCGTCCCTGAAAGTTTAGGAAGTTTAAATCTTAAACCTGGCCTATTTCTTCTTAATGATTTCAGTCCAACCCCCATGATCCAAATACTGCTGAACTTTGGGAGTGTTTGGGTACAATTCCAAAGTCTGTAGCTTGAATCCAGCTATATCTAGGAGGACAGATCTGTAAAACAGATGTTTTCCCATTGGAAGTGTATACATGAGCGCTATTAGCAAAACAAAAGAGGTTGTCCTGCAAAACATCTCTGAAACATTCTCTAATGCACTCCATGAATAGAAATGGAAAGTTTATTCTCCAGGCAGTAAACTAATGTCTCACTCTGAGTCAATTTGAAAAGATTCCAGTATGGCTGGCATCTGTCAACAAGTTGAAACAAAAACAGTCACTTTTGAGCAGTATCATAGAAATACATCATGTCCTATTTGACTTGAGGGAATGGTTAGGAAGCAAATGAAGTATCAAGGGGTTATTCACTCATCCAGAGGTGAAATCCAAGCCCCACAAAAATCCATGGAATAAATCCCATTTATTTCAGTAGAGTTAGGATTTAAAGGCAGATCTTTCACACTGCAACAGGAGTTACCTATTTCCAAGCACAGAAGATCTGGAAAATCTGTACACGTACAAACCAGACATGTTTCATGAAGAAGATAATTTTAAGTGCTTGTTGTACGTAAAAGCTGTATGATACAAAAGGTATTTACTAAAAACTAAACAAATGAGTCAGTACCACAGTTGTGATCTTTACAGTAGAAATGTGCTTCTACTTTGAGTTTCTAACATTTAATAAAATGTCAAAGAACAATTTAATATTACCAGGCTAGATCTTTGAGTTTGTGTTTCAACCTCTTCCCTTCCCTTCCCTTCCCTTCCCTTCCCTTCCCTTCCCTTCCCTTCCCTTCCCTTCCCTTCCCTTCCCTTCCCTAAAATTATTTAATGGCCCAGAACCAACTAATTATTGTCTAAATGTAATCCTACATTTTCTTTGGCAGTGGATCTTTATCTGTCATCATTTTAATCCATCTACAGAGGGAAACGATAGAGACTGCCATACCTGAGAAACAAAGAATGCTCTCTCAGATTGCTCTGTGCTTGAAATTTTTCAACAGATGCCATTTTATGTCATTCCTTAAAATAGTCTCTTTATTCAAACTCTGAATACTGCTGTTTGTCTCATAAATATTTTCTAGCATTTAATCACCACGTATTTGACTTTTTGAATGACAGATTGTAATTCCTCTTTAGCCATGGTAGCCTATCAACTTGACATCTATATCAATTTTGCATCGTGTTTCTCTTATCATTCCTTCCACGATCTGTGGGGCTACAGTCTAATATGTGTAATGCATTAAAGAAAACAATTATTTTGTAGTTACACAAAATCATTCAAAAATTCTTCCAGTTAGATAGACAGATGTTCTGAACAGTGCTACCATTGACTGCCCTGAAAAAATAAGGAGATGAAAGTGTTCAGTAATGGACACTACACTATGTAGTACCCAATCCAAAATGGATGAGGAAAACCAAAGAAATTAAAACAGAAAAAGGAGCTACCATTGCTCTCTGGTGCAAAATCAAGGCTAAAACCCAGATCCATTACTTTCAGTTGCCTTTCCTCTATCTACTGAACAAGACTTCCCTTGGGACAGGTAGGGCTACAGGGAGGTAAAGAGATGTGGATGAGAGTAACCATAATGAAGGTCTGAATCATTTCAACAACATGAAGGCCTGCCCATATGCAGAATCCTGTTGGGTGTACCCCTTCAACAATGCTATATATCTTGGTATTCATTTTGTGATCGTAGTATATATACAATTTATTAAAACAAAACAAAACAAAACCAACAACAAAAAAAACCCACCATGGTTTCTGGTGTTTCTGTTCAAATGAAAAAGGAAGGAAAAAAAAGTGTTATTTAGCAATCTTAACTTTTATATTAACATGTAATATTGGGTATATCCACAGGCAGCTGCCTGAATACTGTTTAAGCTGGGTGCTATACTAGGTGCAAGTAATGACAGGCAGTAGTTAAGTTGCTCTTATCTTTTTTTCTTCATGTCATTGATAATGATACTCTAATTCTTTTCATAGTGTGGTCCTTTGGCTATGTTTTGACAGCCTGGTTGCTATTCCAGTGGTCTATGGTTTTCTCTAATGTTGTTATTACTGCTGAAGATTTTTCCCTTAAATTTCATTTTTAAGCGCCTTTAAAAAAAATTCTTTTTCTTAATATCTTCTACCAATCACTATTGCTCTAAACAATAAAGCTGTTCTTAGCAATTGTGTTGTAAATCAGTAGCTCTTTTGGATTTCATGAAAATGTTTATACCTTATACTACCTGAAAATCTGCTTTTATGCTACTTGAAACATGAGGTAAAAGAAGGTTTTTGGTTCTGTTACAAAGTAGGAATTTTATTAGCAGAATGTTCTACACACCAATGTCTGATCTGAATTGGAAAGGACAAATTATTTTTGATCTACAGTCATGTGAATCAAATCTGGAAATTTTCTATTCAAAAATTGTATTCCTGTTGAATTTGTGAAGTAGATAGTCCTCTGGTAAACTGCAGATTACTAAAGGTCACGTGAGTATGCTGGTAGAAAGACTGGACTCAAGACTGTGAGGCTGACTGTGGGTAATTGATGTGCTAGGGATACAGGAGTGCTGGGAGCCACAGGAGGGAATAGCAGGAACCTTTTGGGGAAGATCTCCTTGAGAGAAGCCCTCTCAAGCCATCAGTCCCAAGAAGGACTTGCGGGTTCTGGTAAATGAGAAACTGGACATGAGCCAGCAGTGTGCGCTTGCATCCTGGAAGGCCAACTGTGTTCTGGGCTGCATTAAAAAAGGGGTGGTCAGCAGGGAGAGGGAGGTGATTGTCCCCCTCTACCCATCTCTTGTGTGGCTCCATCTGAAGTGCTGCATCCAGGCCTGGGGGCCCCCAGTACAGGAAGGATGTGGAGATCTTGGAGCAGGTCCAGAGGAGGACACTGAGATGATCAGAGGGCTGGAGCACCTCTCCTGTGAGGAAAGGTTGAGGGAACTGGGCTTGTTTAGCTTGGAGAAGAGAAGGCTGCAGGGAGACCTCATTGTGGCCTTCCAGTACTTGAAGGGAGCCTGTTTTCCTGAAGGGAAACAGGAGAGGGAACGGCTATTTATGAGGGTGGATAGTGATACGACAAAGGGGAATGGTTTTAAACTGAGACAGGGGAGGTTTAGGTTAGATATTAGGAGGAAGTTTTTCACCCAGAGGGTGGTGAGGCACTGGAACAGGTTACCCAAGGAGGCTGTGGATGCCCCATCCCTGGAGGCATTCAAGGCCAGGCTGGATGTGGCTCTGGGCAGCCTGGTCTGCTGGTTGGTGACCCTACACATAGCAGGGGGTTGAAACTGGATGATCATTGTGGTCCTTTTCAACCCAGGCCATTCTATGATTCTATGATACTCCACATCCCTGTGGCTTTGGGATAACACATTGCAGTTCCTTAATTGCAATGTTACTGCAAGTTGTAAAGCAAGTAGTTGTGAAACATAGTCAAACTTTGTTCTCATCCCATTGCTATGGGCAGATTAGTGAAGAAGATAACATCTTCCTGCTTCCCATTGCTGTTGGCTACTTTGTTTATCAGTAGATGACAGAGAGGTCGAGGCAAGGATTGTAGTCCCATTATGGTACCACCTGGTGCAGTTTTATGTATTTATTTTTAAGTAAGAACATAATGTTCCCATAATTTTCCTTTATTTTAATTTAGATTGTGATCAGAAGCTAGGGATGTCACCACTTAGCTGTCAATGTGAGTTGTATTTGAATCCTTATAAAGATTTGTGCTGCCTAAGCATGTATTTGTGTGTTTTCTTACTTTTGTGTCAATCAATAAGGCACAGTAAATATATTCAGGCAGCAAATAAATGTTGACTAGTAAAGATTTTAACAGATAGAAGAATTTGGAAAGTGTGCAGTAAGTGAAGCAAAAGACTGCAGGAAGAAATTGCAAGACTGTGGAGCAGAAGTAGCAAAATACTTGCTACCAAAATGCAGCTCTAACCTCTTTGGTCTCATATGGCTTGCATAATTCAGAAAATCCATGGAAATAAGCATGAATTTGGATTTCTCTTTCTCTGTGTCCCATTTTCCACAGTCTCAATTTTAGGTACCCAGTAGCAATGCTGCAAAGTTCTGAGATCTTACAGATGACTTTTAATTATCTTCTTTAAGCTGTTAGTTGTAGAACAAGAGGAGAAAAATGAAAAATTAGATCTTAAGTGTTAAAAATCAGGAATGAGGATGCACTCCCTTGAACCTGTGTATACCTTAGCTCCTTGTATATTGAACTGAAAAATACTCTCCTCTCCTCTGATGTAGAAATTTGGATAATCAAATTGTTAATACTTAAGAACAACAAAAATACTAAAATGCTGAATATCCTGGTGAAATTGATATATCTCTGTATAAAACAAGATTTATGCGTTGTCCTGTGCTCAGGTGTGAGTGCAAAGTATGCTACAGAAAGGATATTGACTCCCATTGCTGGGGGTAATCTAGGTGAGGCAGAGCATAAAGGAAATAGGATATGACTTAGTGGTTGAATACACACAACTGGGCTCAGTTAAACATTCACAGGCTTGACTTTGTGGCCTAAATTTGCTAATGCAGTTGATATTTTGGAACAATAACAGTCTAGACGTTTTCTTCTGAGATGCCTATAACTATGTGTAACATGTATTACTCATATCTGTAATATGGTTATAGCCACTATTAGTCAAATATTAACCTTTAATAAGCCCACTGTAAGTGGGCTCTTAGAGTGACTTACTGTGTGAGAATGTCTCCCTAAATTTTTTCAATCAAACCTTACATTCTCAGAGATTTCTCAGGCCCAAAAACAGCATAATCATCTTTCAGCCTCAAAACACAGTCAATGCTTTATATATCATAAGAATTTCTATTTGTTAAAGGAGTCTTTGGCATTATTCATCCATGTGGTCAAAAGTTACTTCCAAGTCTGTTTGCTCATTTCCAGGTTCAGAAAAGTTCATCCCATGGGAATGAATTTCCTGACTTTTTTTTTTTGATGTGAATAGCTAGCACACCCACTCAAAAGTACATCCAGCCAATCAGTGATGAAGCAAACCTCCTGAAATAATCAGAACATCCTTAAAATAGTAGTCTTTATTTACACAGAAAACAGATATGACATAGTTTTTCCTTTCCTTTCTTTTCTCAAGATAAACTAAATATCTTCTGTGAGTTTCACACTTCAGCTACTTTCAGAATCCCAGGCTGAATATCTTGACCTGCAGTATCTGAAACCCACTCTAACTTGGTTTTCCAAGCCAGCACTTCATTAATTACTCTTTCAGGGAGATTGGGTTTCTCGGGACTGCAAGAAATGACTATCCCAGTAAAACTAGCAATCAGATTCAATTTAATTTTTTTTTCTTGTAAGTATGCAATACTTTCTACCACTGCACTCTGCCAAGCTAAAACCTTCCTTTAACTCTGTGCATGGTAATTTATACCTCTGCCTCCATAATGTTAGTGAGATATTAATATATGCATGAAGAAAAGCAGTTAGTGTAATTACAGCTGCAAAGTGATAAATACAGAGATATTTTGCCCGGTAATATTGTGTATTTAACTGGTTTATTTGTTCAAGAGTTCTTACTTTAATTATATTTTGCCAGTTGGGATTTTTATATGTCTAACAGTCACAGCTCTTCCATGAATATTATTCTTAAATAAGTGTTCATGCATTATTAAAAAATGCACATTTGCTTATTTATGTATTTACTGTGATTTAAATATATATATATTTGTCTTTCTAATAGTGCATTTTTTAAAACTGGGAGAGAAAAATCCCAACTCATGCATTGGAAGACAGGATATAGGATATAAAACAGGCTCCTCACTGTGGGCCAGTTCTCGTTAGGCTTTATGCTGTGCTTTGAGACAGGAGATAGAATTAGATGCCACTCCTTGCAGACATGACCCCAGAATCTTCCATGTGTTCTGCAAATGTACAAAAGTAATGGAAGAAAATTAACAAGGAATTTGTATGGGTATGAATGTTCAGATATAAAAAGGCTAGTGTTAATCAGCAGTTGATCTCACTGGGGCTCAGTTGTGACAAAACTGTCCCTTGGAAATATTTGCATATTGAAGAGAAGTTTCAAGTAAAACCAATCTAGGATACAAAACATCAAATACAGAGAGTGCCTTTAATGCAGACTATGTCATACACTGAATACATTTTTACTCCTTCTCACTGATTTCTATAGTATAGAACTGACTAATTCTTAAGGAATGATTCAAAATACGTGTTTATAGGTAACACAGCTGTCAGAGCATATATAGTACATAAGTTAGAGACAAAACTAGATTCTCAGTTGCTGTATGCCGATACAGCTTTCATTTTTTACTTCGAAGGTGGTGAGGTGCTGGAACATGTTGCCCAGAGAAGCTGTGGATATCCCATTTCAGGCAATGTTCAAGGCCAGGCTGATTGCAAGCTTGAGAAGCGGGCCCAAGTGAACCTCATGAGGTTCAACAAAGCCAGATGCAAAGTTGTGCACCTGGGTCATGGCAACAAACACTATCAGAATAAGCTGGGGGATGTAAGGATAGAGTACCATTGAAAAGGACTTTGGGGTACTAGTGGGTGGGAAGCTGACCATGAGCCAGTTATTTGCCTTTGCAGCCCAGGAAGCCAACCTACCCTGGGCTGTGTCAAAAGAAGCATGGCCAGCATGTTGAGGGAGTTGATCCTGCCCCTCTAATCTGTTGCTGGTGAGAAAAACCCAAAAAACTGTGCCCAGATGTGGAGCCCTCAGGGCAGGAGAGATGTGGATCTGCTGGAACACATCCAGAAGAGGGCCACAAAAAATGATCTAAGGGTTGGAACACCTCTGCTGTGAGGATGTGCAGTGAGAGCTAGGACTGTTCAGCCTGTAGGAGAGAAGGCTCCAAGGAGACCTGAGAGTGGCCTCTCAGTATTAAAGTGGGGCTATAAGAAGGGAACAGACTCTTTACTAGGGTCTGCTGTGACAGGTCAAGAATCCATTTCGTGGACAGCAACCCTGCCCATGGCAGGTGGGTTGGAATTGGACGGTCTTTAAGGTCTTTTCCCATCCAAGCTGTTCTGTGATTCCACGATTCGACAGAGCAGTTTTGTTAGAATGTTCTCATTTGGATTGCAACCTTTGTACAGTGGGCATTCTATGATTTTGTCATGGGTCTCAGAGCACGTTTTTCATGTCTCCAACTTTTTTAGTCTCACGATTTCAACGTGACTGTAAAGGAGCTGAAAATCAAGATTATACTACTGATAGCTGAAAAGCTTAAAAAATGTACCTTAATGATTTAAGGCTTACACTACAGAAGAATCAATAATATTGCACTGCCCCCAAAATGTAATGATTTGTAAATTAATTTTCCTATTTTTTTTGAGCCTGACATTTTTGAGTGGTGGTGGTTGGAAACAAAATCATCCTTGGCTTTTACAATGCTAGTAGCGTCAGTGCTGGGGACTCTGACATTTCCTTTGAGCTCAACAGATCAAGTTTCAGAATGTTTACTCCTTGAAGTCTGATGGATGGGAAGGCAGTGAGCTTCAGACTGAGGGTGAGGGGCTTGCTTGCTGCTCAAATCCTTAGTGAACAGTCCACTTCAGCTTGTATTATAAAAACATTACTGTTCTAACAGTTACCTGGCCATGAATTATTCTGACAATGTTTAACCTGCAGATAAGAAACCACTATCAACCTGTCACATTTCCCCCACTAACGAGTTCAGCATCAGTTTAAAAGGAAGTGCAACTCATGAAGCAATGGCTCTGTGTCATAAATTATAGGTATCTGACATGCATTATAAGGACAGAAACAGTAAAATAACATGGGACTCTTTATTATACATTCTGACAGTGACAGAAAAACAGTGTTTAATCTACCATAGCTTGTTTATTCCCTTTCACATCCATGCCAGTTTTGGTGCTGCATTTTGCTACTATCTGCAATTAGCACAAGTATTTATTTAAAGCTCGAAAGGAGAGAAAGAGGTTGTCTCTGATAAAAAGCACTGGACTCTCTAATCATCCAGACAGTGGAAAATGGTGCTGTCACAGAAGAATTCCTCTCATTTATTGTTATGTGAGTGTATATGTGTGGATGTGTTTCTGTATGCACGTCTGTTGTTTTCTCTTTAATTAAGTACACATTCCCTTTGTGAAACAAAACCTTGTAAACATACTTGTGTTATTGAAAATGCTTATGGAGTACATGTTCAGGGAAAAAAGTAAACAAGCCAGCAAACAAAAAGGTGTGATGATACGTTGTTCTGATATTCAAAGGAAGAAAAACATTACAAGAAAAGAAGGAGGGGTAATTTCACATCTAGTTGCAAACACATTAAGTGAATGAATCATGTTTGCTGGTTTGAAAGTACGATACTGCAGCAGAAATATAGGAGAACGTTCTTAAAAACTTTTCCCACTTCTGTCTTTATTCCTGGACATGTATTCCATCACTCCATTCCCTCTTCTGAAAACAAGGTAAGTAAAAAAAAAAGTATAACTTTATCACAGGACAATTTAACACCACCTACTTTTATAAAGTCAGATTATGGTATTTCTCTCATGAATTTGTGCAAAAAGACTATTTTCATGCTCTTATGCAGGTGGGCTTGCTGAAAGCAGGATGAGAAGGTAATTGGGTACTCAGAAGAATGAGAGGTGACACTGTGGGATACAAAGTGTGAAGTATGAGAAGACAGCATCAGCAAGCATGCTTCAGATCAGACATACGTGCTCAAAAGGCTCTTGAGAAAAGGCAGAGGAAGGAACTGTAATCTCATCTCTCTTTCCTGTATCATTGTTTTTGTCACTGAGGAGCTAGGTAAATAAATAAATAAATAAAATAAAATAAAATAAAATAAAATAAAATAAAATAAAATAAAATAAAAAGTCACTTTATTTAGTGGTTGAGTGACTCTAGCCCTTAACTTTGTCAATGAAAAATTCTATTTTGTACTCAAAGTGGAAAAGAGGAATCTTCTTTTTCTATCTTAATGAGGAAAACCACAACAACACATCTTCCTTCATGCTGAATTGGATTCTTTGTTCTTCAGATTTCACCTCAGTTTGGCATCTGAAAGGAAACACCAGCTATTTACACCCATATTCTGGATAATCATGAGCAACTGCCCTTATTCTGGCTGTAGAACTGTTAGAGCTCAGTCCTCACACAGTCTCAGGCTTTAGGATGCTTATCTGATGGTTATGTGTTGCCAGACTTCTGGCAGGTAACATATTTTCTCCAGCCCTCATAAGCAATGGTATGGGACAAAATTCTCTTAAACCAAGAAGTCAGAGGGGTTGCTATTCAGATTTGGTCTTGGAAAGTGTTCCTTGTGGCTTGGTGAAACAGGCAGTATATATGAGGTGGAGAGATTTGAACTCTGTCAGCACAATCAGAAGTCTGGTCTCAAGCCCAAGTATTGCTACAGTAAACCTACCTAAGTTTGCTACAACTGCAGGAAAAGTTTAGATGGCTTCATGATGTTCAAAATGATTATTCCTGGTGGAGTTTGGGATCTTTTAGGAAGAAATTGTATGTATTATTGGTAGACTATTGAGCATACACAATGCTTTTTGTCCTTGTCTTTTACATGATTTGTATTAAAGGGAAAACAAGTTTATTTCTCAGTATTTTTATTTTTATGCCTTTAATATAAATGCAATATACTAAATGGAGAGTTGAATTTTGGTTTTCTTTCCACTGAAGGAGTGGCTGATACAAGGGTTGCAAGAAAAAGGAACACGACGATCATTTTTTTTCTGAGATGGGAAAACTTCTAAGTTGCACATGGATGATCTCATTAGTTTCTCTTTTTGTGCTTTTAGCTGTGAAGGATCTGATACACTGTCCTGGACAGGTAGAATGGCACCTTGTTATCCATCATTTTTGTTGCACAAAGGAATAGTAATCATACGCATGTTTTGAGCCCTTCAGCTTCATAGTACTTCAGCTCCAGCTAACTTACACTTTTAATAACAAGACTTTTTAACCATTTTCCTAGTTTTATTCCAGATTCTATTGCTGTTTTCATTTTTGATGTTCCCCTTTGATTTTTCGCTGATACTTTATTGGACAGATTCAAGTTTGCTGCAGGAGAATCCAGTGGTCGCCATAGAAAGAAGTTGGTGGGAATTAATCTATAACTTTCTTAAATTTTTTCACCTTAAGTTTTTTTTTTCTTATTTGGACATATTCAAGGTCTGTCTGGAATCCTACCTGTGCAGCTTACTGTAAAGAACCTGCTTTAGCAGCGATATCTGACTGGATGTTCTCTAGAGATCCCTTCCAATCCCTACATGATTCTTAGCCATTCTCCCATTCGTATATTGTATAACTGTATCTTAAAGACAGAATTGTACCTCATAAAGACTGGAATGAGTTACAGCAAATGATCACATTTAAATAAGTACAGTAATATTCTGAATGCATAATTTGGTGTTTATCGTCACTGTAGTGAATAATATTATAAGTATTGTACTGTCAGACAGTAGTAAATTGGCACTGGATGCTGTAGTGAATGTTGGGTTTTTACTTGTTTTTACTGTAATGAAGGACTTTGGTCAAATTTTACCACGTATTAATCCATTTGGCCTGGAAGCTTTCAACATTTTCCAACCCAAATACATACAACAGGGCATTAGTAACTGAGAATGTCTTCAAAAGAACTCCTGTTCTGTAACTGTTTAGGAGCAGGTGTCCATTATCAAATGCCAAATCTTTTAAAAAGAGAAATACAACAACCTTTTTCTTTTCTTCCTAGACAGTGCTTGTTCACTAGTCAAGCATGAGTCCTAATAATAAAGAATGAAGTAGAAGAGGCGAGCATTTTCTTCATGCCCAAATATGAAGATGGACTTGGACGATTTTAACTTCCGCTTGAAAAAATCTAGGCAACTCTCTGGTCAAATAACATCTGAGGAAGTTGTTGCTAAACTTTGAGGGACTGTTGTTATCAGGGCAGATTTATCCTAGGTTATTGGAGCTATTTGTGCCTGTGCAAAAGTGTAAAAAATAATCCTTCCATCAACATAAAATGGCACCCAATTCTTGCTCTTCTTCTCAGAATTTTTTTCACAGAAAGCATCATCAGAAAATATGGTTTTTGATTTTCAAAATGCTTTGCCTAAAGCTCTCCTTATAAATCAAAGAAAGTCTTGACTGAAGTATAATGCTTTCCTGAGATGGTCAGCTCTTGGACATGTGCCCATGCTCTCCTTCTTGTACAGCAGGTGACCAGTGGCTGTTTTGTCTGAAACCCAGGGACTCTAGAAGCTGTAGTTCGAGAATGGCTGCTTCTGCAACTCTTTCCACCTAAACTAATAGCACCTAAACAAATACATCTAAACCAAAGCTGATCAGCACTGCGCTGTACTGTGGGATTACCAGCCTCCATTATCCCATTGCCTTCTAAAGAAAAATGCAAGTTTTAGAAATTAAATTTCAAGTTTGGTGAAAACTTGTTTATGTTTTGAAAACCAAAATTGCCTTGAAGCTTGTTTTCTCATACTGAATAGATTGTTTAATTTTTCCCACCAACTGAAATTATACCACAGTATCTAAACTAGGTATTTAGAGGATGCTGTGTCTCATTCTTATGATACTCATGGTTCCTTGATGCAAATCCTGTATCTGTCTAATAATACTGTTGGCCCCATACTGCCCATGTGAAACCAAACAAAAAGAGACGTACCTCCAGCTAAGTCATTCAATGTTGTGCCAAATGTATTTCAGCTGGAATTAGCTTTTTCCAGATCCCATATGATGCAATTTCTTCTCTTCCAAAATTTGTGAAATAGCTAGATCAGCAGGTATAGTAGAAAAGCAAATGGAAAGAGAAAAAAAAAAAAAAAAAAAAAAACACCAAAAAGAAAACAAATGTATGTTTGTAAATCCTTAACTCTGTTCCCAACAATTTATTGGAATAAGATGTCATGCATGCACATGTATCATTGCTTTCAGATGTATGGTAAAGTTGCCAAAGATATACTCAGCAGAAATGACTGTATTTTTTTCATGAAGTAAAACTCACTCCATGCTCCTGGGCACCTGCTGTTGCTTCTGTCTCCCAGTTTGGGGGGAACAGGCTTGATGAAGTCCTGATATTTGCCATGAGCTGGACTTGCTCATTTTACACCTAGCTTTTTTTTAATCCTTAATTTCTTTTGTAATCATTGTTTTAGCTTCGCTGCCAATCTGATATTCAATTCTTATGACTCATGCAGAAGCAGAAAACAGCATGCTATAGTGAGAGAAAAGTCTTTTTCAGGGCTTTTAACAATGTGACCTTAAGTATTGATTTATAGCCTGCTGCAGTGCTCTAGTGCAAAAGGGAACTGTGGTAATTAAGTTAGTATCTGTGCTTTCTAAAATAGCGCTGAGCTGCAACAAAAAGAGACCCTTTGCTTTTCCTCTCTGCCTCTCAGTGAATGCAGATGCAGACACTGCCCTTTGACCTTGCTCAGCTTTCCCCAGCTGCAGATTATTTTTCTCTCTGTGCCTTTGGGTGCTGATAGATGGAGTGGGACCCATTAATTCTTGTGCCTTTCTTTTTCAGTGCAGGCAATAGAGCAAATTTTTGCACTTGCACCTGACTTTTAAAATGCTGTGTGTCCTTATGTGGCTAAGAAAAGAACAATGACCAAGGAAACGTAGGCAGCATTAGAAAATGCAGCAGGGTGGGTGGTCATAAAGTGGCTCAGGCTTGAAAGCAAAACCTTTTGCATGAAAATTCCCACTTCTCTGCATGACACATTATTCTGAAACTCATGTATAAGGTAACAGGGTAAATACAAGGAGAAATCTCTTTTGTATTCCATTACAGTCATTAGAGAAATAGGGCACAAAAAATAATGGCAATAATACTGAATACCTTGAAGTAAGCATGTAAATTACATGCTAATGTATGCAAATCAGCCCACCATGTGCATTGTCCATAAAACTACAAAATATAGCTAATTAATAGTAGGTAAGTTGCTTCATTTAAAATTCACAGAATTACAGAGGAGGCAGTATATTTTCATAATTAAATAAAAAATAAAAAAATAAATTAAAAAAAATAATAAAAATAATATAATGGTATATATAATATATAACCCTGGCATTGGGCAGTGCATAAACATTCAGTTTCTCTCCTCTAGCATATCTGTCCACTGGAAGTAATTGTCTTTCTACTTCCTCACTCAATGACTTCCTATGAGAGTGGGCTTTGAAATTAAAGATAGATAGATAGATAGATAGATAGATAAATGAAACCCTCCTGTTCTTACTACTTTCTCATGGAAGCAGTTCTTATTATTGTTAGCATAATCTCCGTTCAGCAAAGTGTCTAAAATTGCTTGGTAATCTCTACGTGATTGCATCCTCACATGGATATAGGCCTTGTAAAGCCCAGATTCTTTTGGTAATCTGTCCCCAGCAGAACTCACAGTTCAGGCTGCCAAAACCCTCTGATGGGGAAATAGGGCACCTGAGAATAGGTTCAGCAAGAGCAATGAAGTGAGCACGGGGTTACGTAACTCATCCAGGTAGGAAGATAAAAGCAATGTGTAGGTTAAGGCCTACTTCTGAAGGGCACTGACAGAACTTATGAATGCAATCACCTCTGCCCACATTCTTGAGTGGTTTGAAAGCTGTGTCAATCCTGTGCCTGAAATTAATGCTTATGTCCTCCAGCCTGCTGAGCCAAAGAGAGGAGGCCCCATTAAAGATGGAATGAAGCCCCACTGAAGGCTATGCGTGTCTGTACAACCTAAGAGAAATTTGCAACCTGAGAGATGAGTATTTGAATGTACGCCTGTATTTCTCTACAAATCATTAGTAGCAGTGGATGGAAATCCTTTGGAAGCTCTTTTGAGCTTCCTTCTACTGTAAGGGTTCTGCTTTCTGTGCAATCCAAAGGCATTCCCTTTCTGCGTGCCCATGGAGCTACAGCATGCCATCCATCTCTGCAGGTTCCTAGATAGGACAACTGAGTGTTGTGGTTTCAGATACAAGCAGATGGAGACTGGAAGAAAAGAGGCTTTACAAAGAGGAAAAACTGTGTGAAATACCATAAGGAATTTTGAGCAGAAGAAGGAAGAAGACGTATGATAAAAGAAACAGGCTTATGGGGGAAGCAAAATATGAAACAAATGTCAGAATGACAGTATGAGTGGGAAAAAAGAAGGTGAAATGAATGAAATGTTCGAAGAATTTATGAAAGTTTATCGGGGAAAGCAAGGAATGAATATGAAATTTAAAAAAAATGGCAGAAGAAAGTGGAAATATGGGATACCGGAATGATAATTTAAGACTGAATGGCTTAAGCTTATAATCTAAATCACAATATCCTTGACTGAAATGCACAAATTCAGCTTCTAGTTCTATTTGTACCCATACTCATATCTTGGCATGCTTAGACATGCTAGGGAGTCTCAGGGAAATGTGCTGAGAAGGATCATATTGCAGGGGCTTGTAACTGCAGCAGGGATGCAGAAATATCTCAGTGTTCTGGGCTTTATTTTCAGTGGAATAAAGAAACAGTTGGAAAGGGTCTGAGGAATGGGAGGGGGCTGAAGGAATAATTTTGATCAAAAGCAAAAGTTTCAGTATTAGTAAGGCACTTTTCAGGCTATGGAAGTGCCTAGCTGCCCCTGGGCACCGGTGCCAGTCACGGGCAGTGCTGTGTGGAGGCTGCTGATTCAGCATGTGATGTGCAGAGGGCTTCAGCTGACGTAAGCTAGTGACAGCTCTAAAAGGTCTTCAGTGATATATGTACTGTGGTTTGAGAGAAGAGGGAAGAGGGAGAGAGAGGAGTAGGATTTGACTGTAGCTGCCTCCAATAAAACATTCTAGTATGGAGGCTGTCCTAATGTCTGCAGTCAGCTTTGGGCGGAACAGAGTTATTTATATCAGTTATTTACATCAGAGGCAACTTGGAATTAAAACTTATTTTCTCTTCATCCTTGCCACATTGACTGTGGACTAAAAGTATTAGACAAGTCAAGGTCCTTACCCAGGTTGTGACCGTTAAGATGTTTTTCTTCCTCATTTCCCCCCCACCACTCCTACTTTCCCCTGCTTTCCCATCATATGTATCTTGGAGAGAGCTCAGCAAATCTAAAACCGATGGCCTTGCTTCTTTTGCTTTTTTGGCCGAGTGCAGACTCAATACCTGCACAAGAGGGGAGCAGGATCAGCTTGGAAAAAAAAACAAAAAGGCTTCTGCCAAAGTAATAATCATAATATTAGCACAAAGATGTATGGAGGGATTTCTGGCACCCAGAGCATATGCTACCCTTTCTCTCCCCTCCTTCTGTGACCCCATGACTTTTTAGCTTGCTGTTGAGGGGTTGCGTTGGCACCCCTCAGTGCTGCTATCTCCTTCATCCTGGATTTGCTCCTTGGTGTGGTGGTGGCAGAGACATTGAAAGGGACATGGGCAGATCAGCCTGTTACACCTAAAGCTTTGTGTGTGTGTACTCTTCTGAGCACAATATCCCTGCAAACTTGAAAAGGGCTTCAAGAGCCTGACGCAGCTTTCTTGATCTTGATCTCATTCATTCTGAGGGGGGAGGAGAGGAAAATGAGGGAGAGAGGGGAATGCTGCTCTTGGCAGAAGATACAGAAAATTGGCTGCTTTATGGTTTTGCCTTGATGTATGTTTAAAAAACAGCCTAAAATCTGGCACAGAGAGATTTTTCCCACTTGTTTTATTTCTAAATATTCTTCAAAAGCTTCCATGGGATATAGAATGTTGCTTTGATCAGGCAAACATACTTTGTGCTGAAGTTTCTAGTTAATACTAAGTTCAATTCATATTCTGCCAAATTTTTAATTTCAGATTTGATTTCAAATTTTCTCTAGCTTACAGACAATGGAAAAATACAACGATTTCCCCTGTGGATCATGTTATTTTGCTGATGTGAGCTGAAGTTTCAGAAGATGGAGAAAAAAAGGAATGAAGATAATATTACCAAATTTGCTTCTTCTGCAAAATGTAAGAATGACCAAAAGGCTGAATGAATGCAGGGAGTGTTCTGTAGGCTAAGATCATTTGGAAAATTTCACATCTTGATTTTCTTTCAGGTAACTCTCCTAAAAGTTGCATTATTTTCTAATCATTATCTAAGCTGTTCCAACTATTGACATTTGTAAGTTGTGTGTAAAAGTCAAGATACAGGTTGTCTTGTGATTCACAGTGCTTCCCGTTTCTGCTCAGACATAAAACACACCCTGACAGTAACCTTTGTCACACTGCTTGGGACACTTAGGATCTCATTTGGAGCCTGGAATGTAAACACATTGGGTTTTTTTTTCTCCATTAGTCCTGGTTTTTGAGTGTTTCTGAGAGTCAAATTCTGTTAAAGGTCAATAGCAAAAAAGCTCGGATACCTAAACAAACTTTGATTGTGACCCAGAGCATCTGAATCGTGAACAGAGTTCATAAGCTTGGTACAGCATTTAATTCTCTTCCCTTTGCCCTCCAGGCTGTTTAACAGCAGTTTCTCCTTTAGCTGCACTGGGAGCCTATGTAGAAAATTCACCCTCACGGAATGGTGCTGCTCACTTATTTGATAGTATCAGTGTTGTAGTTGATGTGTCACCTGTTCTTTTGATGCCATCACAAGTTCAAAGTAGCAGTCAGATACTTGTCATAGGCTGTTGCTGTCAACAAGATATTGTTCCTTACCGCTGCAGTACTACGTGCAGATGAAACAGAGACAATGGCTCTAGTAAAGGATTTTGGATCCTGGTTCTTGTGTTGTCATCAAGTTCATAAAGCTCAGGGAAAGAAGAAGTCTAAATTTTTATAGCATTTTTTTTCTAACACAGTTGTATATGGGATAATTTACCTGTCTGTAACATCAGCTGGTAGGATGATAATGATAAGTTCAGGTAAAGCCTTAGTGCTAATTTAACTGGAGAAATGTAGGTCTGCTCCTGCTTGAACTGTGAGAAAAAAGTCAGTCCTGCCTGAGAACATGAATGGTTGGGGCATCCCACGCAGACTGGTGGGATGCATGATGGCAGGTGAATGATGCTCCAGTGGTGCCAGATAAGTGGTCATGTATGTGGGAGGGGCTTTGGTAGAGCTGTGAGAGTTCCTGATGTTTCCCATGTGGTGTTGCAGCAAATGAAGGACCGAAGGAGAACGGATACTCAGGCTCCAGAACTGCTGCTTGAGGTGCTTCACTAGGACAATGTTGACACAGGAACCTATTTTTTCACAGTGAGAATTAAACAGTGCTTTTAACGATACTTGCACTTGCTCTGTGAGCATTATCCCTATTTAAAACCAAAATATATACTACAAACAAGCTCTAGTTCCCCCATCCCGTCCCATTCCCATTCTCCCCACACAGTTTAAAGCCACAGTGACCTCAGAGAGCACGAGACTGTGTTTTTTAGTTTTTTTTTAATCTTTGTGAAAGGAGTCTTGTTTGCTTGCTGGCCCTTACACACCAAGGCACTGTTGTGTTATTTAAAATTGTAAATTATGTCTATTTAAGAAAATGTCAGTGTTTTTTAAAACATAATAACAGAACTGGAAAAGACTTGGCTGTGCTGTTTGTTACACAAGTTGCAGGCAGTGAGAATGATGCATTCATCATTATGAGCAGATTCAAGGAGACTAATGACTGCTGTACAATATAGCTTCAGTTCTTTCAAGTAACATGATAGTTGTTTCTTTGCTTGCCAACAAGATTATCTGAGCACTGTTAATACTCAGGCACTGATGTATAGAGGAACCATCAATATGGGGCTTTGCCTACCAATAATAACTCCCTGCCCCTGCTTACTAATTAAAATGACCTTACTAACAAAAAAAAAAGGGGGGGGGGGGGCGACAAAGCTGACAAATACAGCTTTGCAAAAGTTATATAAGTTATATGGTTTCTCTGGCAACATCATTTTGCATATGGGCATTTCTTGCAGATTGCCCCTGATTTCAACAAATGTTATTCAGCATTCGGACGGGAGTAAGTTATGATAAGTAGTCTTTGCTGCCAGCCCTTGTTAGCTTGTTAGGAGTCTGTCTCACATCAAATAATTCCAGTGAATGCTGGTCAAATGTGGTGCTTCCAGCCTAGGTACTACAATATCCAGATCCCTTGAGCAAGGTGAATTAAGAGGAAAAATGAGACGATTCTTCTACTTCACTGCTGTCATCTCTCTTCTAAGAAAGCTATCAGTCTATTTTGCGTGGAGAAATATGCAAACACTGAGGAGCTTTGCATCATGAAATGCCACGGGAAAGTAGACTTAGCATCTGGACTGTTTCCTTGGTGTTACACGAGCCTCTTGCTTGGCTGTGATTCACCTTAAACATCCAGATGCTTTGTATGTTTTTGTTTGTCCACTTGTTTCAGAATACTGTTCACTGCTTCTGCTCTGTTCCTCAAGGGAGGTGCTCACGCCTTTCCTGTGTTTTTTTACTAAACATTGAGGTTAGGCTCTGCTCTTCAGAGGTGTCATTTTGGAAGCCCATAAGTGAGGTTTCAGCCGCAAGAAAATGAAAAAAAAAAAAAAGATTACATTTATATACATGTTTTCTTACTAAATAAGGAAAAAACTAACAGAGGACTGCAAACTGGATTTGTCTCTGTGGGTGGACCGTGCTTGATGTGAAAAATGTTTACCAGACTTTTTTTTCCCATGAGAATCAAATTTTTCCCCATCTGAGATCCAGGTTTCTCATCAGAGGATTTCTGAAAATCAGTTACTCCAGCCTCCATTTTGGTGACTCAGAACCCTAACCCTTCAGAGGTAACAGACTTGAACTCTGATTGCCCTTTTGCCTTCCACAGTTGGCCACAGATACTTGCCTGGGGCAACAAGGAGTAAATCACTGGGCTCTCTTTCCATAGCTTTCTGTAGCTTTCAGAAGAGACTGGAGATTGTAGATATCTCATGCACGAAATGAGAAAGTGGAATGGAGCATGATTTTTATACAGTGTCTAGTAGTTATTTCTAGAACTCAGACCTTTGAAACTTCAGATTCACATGAGAAATCTTAGAATCATACAATCATAGAATGGCTCGGGTTGGAAGGGACCTCAAGGATCAACAAACTCCAACCCCCTGCCACATGCAGGGCCACCAAACTTCATATCTAGTACTAGACCAGTAGGTCTAGTAGGTTGCCCAGGGCCCATCCAACCTGGCCTTGAACACCTCTAGGGACAGGGCATCCACAACCTCTCTGGGCAGCTGTTCCAGCACCTCACCGCTCTCTTTGTAAAGAATACCCCTCTGATATCCAACCTAAATCTTTCCTCCCCCAACTTAAAACCATTTCCCCTTGTCCTGCTGCTATCTACCCTTTCAAAGAGTTGACTCCCCTCCTGTTTGTAGGCTCCCTTTAGGTATTGAAAGACTGCCATGAGTCACCCCGCAGCTTTCTTTTCTCCAGGCTGAACAAGCCCAGCTCCCTCAGCCTGTCTTCACAGGGGAGGTGCTCGAGCCCCCCAGTCATCTTTGTGGCTCTCCTCTGGACCCTCTCCAGCAGCTCTATCTTGTACTGGGGGCTCCAGACCTGAACACAGTACTCCAGAGGGGGCCTCACAAGGTCAGAATAGAGAGGGACATCACCTCCCTGTTCCTGCTGGCCACCCCTCTTCTGGTGGAGCCCAGGATACTATTTGCTTTCTGAGCTGCAGGAGCACACTGCTGGCTCATATTAAGTTTTACATCCACCAGGACCCCCAGGTCTTTCTCTGCAGGACTGCTCTCAAGGATTTCTCCTCCCAGTCTGTATATATGTCTGGGATTCCTCTGGCCCAAGTGCAAATCCTTGCATTTTGCTGTGTGGAACCTCATTATATTCACCCAGGCCCATCTTTCAAGTCCTAAAATACATCTGAAAACTTTAGCCACATATGTATCTTAAGCTGACATTAGCGAGGACAGCAGTACAATATTTATTTCCTAAATATTCTTCCAAGCCAGAACATATTCATCTCTGTGACTAAGCTGTCAACTTTTGGTTTACAGGTGAATGGAATGATGTATATTTTTCTTGAATATCTGACAGATTCATAGCAATTACAGTACCAAATTCTCTGGAAAACATGGTTTTTGGATATATTGCAAAAAGAGGAAAAATATCTTCTTTCTCTACCTTGCAGTCACCATCGGCTGTACTCTTAAGAGGCTACGGAGTGAGGTTTGCCTCTCCCCAAAATATGTCTTCCCCAACCCTGACCCAGATGGGACCAAATTATTCCTCACTGCTAAATTTGCTTGTGTGCAGCTAAGACTTGATAATCACAGATTTCAACTAAGCCAAAGCTCTTTAACTTGTTTTGCTCTGCGAGGCCACAGTGATAAATAAATAAATCTGCTCACTGCACCTTACTGTTTTATCAGAACTGGGTTGGATGGGTGCTTGATGAGACAGCCATAGGTGCTGAAGAAAAGGCTGTTAATGTTTCAGGAGAAGGTAGTACTTCTCAACCAACATTTGAGCCTGGAGTTCATACTGAAAAAAAAATAATAAGGTGCTACTTTTATTTATTTGCATTCCAAGTTCATTTTTAAATTCTGGGGGACCTAGTTTCAACTATGATTGCATCGCATTCTTTACATTTACTTTCCTGTATCATTTGAATGTATGCTGAATGTCTGTCATATGTAAGATGCTTGTACTGCTTGCACCAGTAAGAGCATTGCTAAAACAGCTGCCACCTTCCCTCCCAGAGGTGGTTGGAAGGGGTAAGAAAGCCCTGATACTGCTCCAGTACTGTCTGAATATCTCCTCCACCTTCATGCATACAAGTGTATATGTATACATATATAGCACTGGGTATACATATATATACATACATATATACCTATATATGCATATTTGTGCCGTGGGATTCCAGGCAGATTAAAGGTTATTTTATAAATGTATTTATATCTCTTACGTACAAACAAGTTTTCTTAAACTCACGCTTATTATTCTTTAAGTAAAACTAAAGACTGTATCCAAGTCTGCAGATTTAATACGTATTTAGGACTATAGACAGAATTCCATGCTGAAGAAACCCAACCACAATAGCTAAAACATATTTATCAATACAGAAGTAGAGTGTTTCTAAAATAATAAAAAAGAAAATAAGAGTTTTGCCCTCCTTTTTTTTTCCTTTTTTCTTCTTTCTTTTTTCTTTTTTCTTTTCTTTTTTTTTCCCTGTAGCTTTATTTTCTTGTTTTGGTTCTCCTTCCATTCCTGAGATCCAGGAAGACATAAATGAATTTAATTTTAAATGTGAGCATGAAACAGAAATAGTTCATATTCCAGCAGCTGGCTTTTAGCTTCACATCTCTGCTCCAGCCTTACTTTCTTGCTTCTGTAATTGGGCACTATTATTTCAGTTAATGGACTGAGAATGCTTCATGGTTAATTATTCTGCAGTTCAGTCCCCATGTTTGTTAAGCCTGTCCTCTAATAACAAAACATGGGATCAGACAGCCATGTGCATGCTAACTTCATTCCCCCACTAAAATACTGTGCTTTGTCTGGCTAAGGGTAGGATTTCCAAGGGACTCTAAGAGGGTTAGGTGGCTGAGTCTTGCCAAGATTCAGCAGACAGTGCCTTGGAAAATATCACACCTTAAACCTCAAGTCAGGTGGAAATCTTCTGCTCTCAGAAAAAAAAAAAAAAAGGAGGATTCTGGAAGGCTAATTCTGGTTAAAATTCTTGACTGAAAGGGACCTTACTCAAAGTGTTATATAGAATATAGACAGTCCAAATCCACAAAAAATAAAGAGGAGAGGACACAAGGACTGAAGAAAAGATTAATACATGGTATTCTAACTATTGTGTTAAAAGCAAAGAGAGCTTGTTTCTTTTGTCTCCCTCTTCAGTAACGATTCCTCTTCAAATAGCTGGTGGAGGATTTTAGAAAGGATCCATAGGACTTGCTTGGAAAAAGAAAGGTGAGAATGTAATTATTGGAATAGGAATACTTCCCTCCTGCCCACTTTATCAGTCCATCTGTCTGTGTGTCGGATAGACATGCCCATAAACAGATCAGAGGGATCCCTTGTTGCAGGGAACACTTTTGAAAAAGAGGGTCCACATAAACAAATATCCATTGATTAAAGTAGGTAATCTGATCCTTGCAGAGTGCACATGTGTTTGTGGTTTGCTTTTATTTTTTAAGATGCATTGGCCTCAGCTCTAAGGGTGGAAAGTACATGAAGAATTTTAATTGCCACTCCTTCTCAAAATCACATTCTTGAGCAAACCTGGCTTGCTGGAGAGATTAATTCAGCGTATAGACATAAAAACAAAACACGGTTTTCCAAAATTCATCTTTGGAATATACTTGGCAAACATATTCTCCCATTTTCATTCTTTCCTGGTCAGTGTCCCGCTGCTATCGCAGCAATCTCACCACAGCTGAAGAAATCTAAAGCTTAAAAAAAAAAAAGGCACCAGGACAAAGGATGACTTTTGCCACCAGTCTGAACAGGAGGTGATGAAAAGTCACCCTGTTTGATGAGAGTCCCAAAGACGACTTGCAATTTAGGCAGGACAGGCACTCTTCTGGAGGCCTAGCTCTTCCTGAGTTTGTTGGCACAGCTCTGCTCCCAGGGGGGCAGAGGGATGGGAACTGAGGTGGTTCCTGGACATGGGGCTGGGAAGGAGAGGCTCTATGTTTGTTTGAGATTATGGAAAGCTGCCTTCTCCTGCTCTAATATCCATATCTCCTCTGCATGGGTGAAGAATTACCTATCTTCCTCTCTGGGCTGTTTTCACAGTGCTCTGAGCAACCCTGCTCAGAAAGAAGCTATGTCAGATTTTCTTGTTAGTAATCCCTCAGAAAGCTGAATTGATAAATGGTTTTACCAGCCCCAGCACACAAGTGGGCAGCAACTGCCTTCTGCCTGTCCTCACTGTGCTTTGGAGAAACATCACTGACTGTCTTGGGGTGAGAACACGGAGAACAATCACCAGCACCGTCCCAATGGTCTGCGTGGGTTTCAAAGGGAGGGAGACAAGCATGAGCAACAAGAGATAAGGGCCATTCAGAGACAGAACAAACCTCGCAGGGTCCTGTGTTTTTCCAGCGAGCTAATCTGCCCATCCAGCCTCACCTGAGCCAAGCTCCTGGAATGCAGTGGTAGAGCCTGTGCTCTTGCACATAATGGTGAGGCTGTGTCTGTGTGACGCACAGGTGTTTGGGTTTATAGCCACTCCTTGTCCACAGCTGGGATTCTTTTTTTTTTTTTTTGAAGGGATTATGAACAGTTGTTTCAAAGAGAGAAAACACTGTGCAGAGGCACAGAGCCTGCCCTTGATGTTCTCAGTACCTGGCTGGCCCTCCACATCCTCTGATGTAAGTCGTGGGGCAGATGTGCAGTACAACACTGGGCCCTTTGTCCTGTTGCGGGCACCTGACACAGGGCTGCTGGAGGGACTCCTCACTTTGCTTGTGTCTCAGCACTGGTGACCGCACTGTCTGCACACTGAAACCCTCCCAGAGCTTCCTGCAGCCTGATGGAGGACACAGCTTCCTTTCTCAGGCATCTTCTGCCAGTCCTCATCACATGGGTGCATTGTCTTTTCGTCGCCTCTTCCACCACTTCTGACACCAGAGCCTTTCCTCTCTGTAAGACTCGGGATGACTTCTAGGCTGCATGAAGCCCACTCTGTTGAGCCTATATTTCCCTATCTTGCCCTGTTTCTTGTTGGATGGCTGTTATCCCCACTCCATGCATCTGCGTGAACAGCTGAGGAACAGCTGCAGAGGTGGGAATGCCACAGCCAGATGCTGCTGACAGAGAGAGAAGGGAGGACTTCTAGCATCTGCCAAGACAGAAGCCTTGCAGAGAAACATTATCATAATGCCACGGCAAGAACTGTGTGAAAAAATGTCATTTGAATCATTCTGAAATGAATACAATTACTATGAATATGTGGCTTCTTTAAACAAACAATCAAACAAACAAATAAACAAACAAACAAACTTTTCCTTCTATAATTTCTTATTTCATTTTTTCCACACATAACCATACAAGTACACTTTTGGGCAATTTTACAGTTTCTGAAGAACTCGCTGGTCTTCAGCCATGACACAGACTTGGGCTGCTGACCCTAGCTCTTTTTTCTTGAGGGAGAAGCCTAGAAAACTTGAGACCATCCTTCCAGACTGAGTTTTTATTATCTCTGCAGTAACAAAATTATCCATCGGTCTGCCTGATTACCCAGTTAACTAGGCAAATATGAACACCATTCACACAAAGAGCCTTGTGTCCATTTGTTGTGTCGAATTACACAGCCTCATTTAGCTTAGGAAAGCACCCACACAGCACTCCAGATGCATTGCAATCCACTCCAGATGCATTGCAATCCAGAAAGCAAGCCCAGTAATTTGTCACTGTTTCTTAGAGAAGGTAATTAAGGCAGGAATTCTTCCATCCAGGTAGACAAGTGAATCAGTACAAAACATTTGTAGATCACAGGGTTGGGAGCTGGCAAAATTTACATTTTACACCCGGTTCTGCCACTCACTGGCTCTACAAAATAAATTCTGTTTTCAGACTTCTTGGACATGCAGTGTCTTCAAAATGAAATTAGTATTTTATTTATTTATTTATTTATTTATTTATTTATTTATTTATTTAATGTCACATAATGAGAGTACCTGTGGAACATTCCAGGGATAAGATCAATAGGAATCGCTGTTAATGTGAGGTTTGGGAGATGGGGAAGAGAGAGTCTGGAGGCCTTATTCATTTTTTGAGTGGGTTCTTAGGGTAACTATTCATTTTGGAAAAATTCATGATAACACTGTTCTTCATTCATCTGTAGTTGCTGCTGCCTCTGTTTCCATAGTAGAATTAATTTTACATGATGTCAAGGACTGCCTTTGTCAAACAGTATTTGTAACAATGTCAGGCAGTGATGACAAAGTTGGAGGCAAATATGGAAAGGTGTATTTTCTCTCTTTCTTCAGAGATCTTATATGTGTAAACTGGAGAAGAGAAAAAAAAAATGGATGAGAAGAAAAAACTTGGTATGGACTGAGATTTTTGCATATGAAATTTTTCTCCCTCCAGTGAGCTGTGTGTCTGGTGATGTAATATTTGAATTGAGCTTCAGAAATTGCTTTCATAAGGTCCTCATTCTGGAGGATATATATATATAAAACAAAGATAAACCTCCCCATAGTACCTTAAATACCTTTGCTGATACTTATATGACGAGTTTCTTAGCATTTAGATTGATAGTGATTTTGAATTGCTACTTTATCTTCTTTATGATTTATTCTATAATATGATCTCTTACATTTTATAGTCCTTTAGCGAGTGAATACCTGTGCACACCAATGTATACATGCATATATGTTTATTCATATGTGAAGAGAGTCTTGGAGAATGAAGGTTGTTCAGTTGCAAAGTCTATGGTGAGACCTTACAGTGGCCTTTCAGTACTTGAAGAAAAGGCTACAGGAAAGCTGGGTAGGGACTCTTTATCAGGAAGTGTAGTGATAAGACAGAGGGTAATGGTTTAAACTGAAAGGGTAGATTTCAATTGGATATTAGTAAAGAATTGTTTGCTCTGAGGATGATGAGGAATAGGCTGCCCAAAGAACATGTGGATGCCCCATTTCTGGAGGTGTTCAAGGCCAGCTTGGATGGGGCTTTGAGTAACCTGATCTAGTGAGAGTTGCCCCTGCCCACAACTGGAGGCTTCAAACTGGATGGTCTGTAAGGTCCCTTTCTACCAAACGTGACTGTGACTCTATGATTCTGTGATCCTATACGCACAGGTCTATACAGATATGTAGATGCGTACATATGTACAAGTATATACACACACACATATTTAATAAATGTGAATAGGGCGTTAACTAACACTTGTAGTTATTTAGTCACGGATTCTGTGGTTCTGTATTAAAAACATTTTTACTGAACTTTATTCCAGGCTGGTGAACTCCTGGCACTGGCTCCTGGGGAACACAGAGATGTGAATGGCTGGACATTCACTCTTTTGTCTGAGATGTGCCAGTGGGTTCAGCAGGTCCTTGTCTCATGCTGCCACCAGTCATGCATTGTTCCTGCTTGCTTGACTCCTTAGTGCTCTAGCATACTGTGCGTTTCTTCTCTAAATCTGTAGAAAAAGAAATAGCTGTCATATCCAGCACATCTCATTTTGTATGGCTGGATATGAATGGAATATCTTAAAAAAAAAAGAAGATAAAACTCTTTTGATTTAGAGTTATATTACTATTTGCTACAGAGAAATTCCTTGTTGCTGTTGCTATTTTTATTTGCACTGTAGGTGCCACAAGCTAGTACCTTCATTTATTTGGCTAGATGTGTAAAAATATCTTCTGTTAGATACCGTACAAATACATAAAACATAACTCCTCTTCCAAATAGCTTATATAAATTTGACAAAATAATTTAGCAAACTTTTAGAAATCTTTCTGAAGAGGAATGATATATCTGTCGTAGGATCAGTAATTTTCCAACATCATGCAGTTGATGCTCAGTGCAGAAGATACATACTTCTAAAAGGCAGAAGAGACGATGCAAACTTTCTCTTCATAATTTCTTCTTCTTGTGCCACTGTTTTCTAATCTTTTTTTCTGATCACCTGTTTCTTTTCAACCAGTGTCTCTGACAATGTGTGGAGACCTTCCATTTTGTGCTCAGAGCAGTGAAAAGTAAATCTTGCAGCTGAGACAGCACCTCACCTCCTCCTGCTTGAAAGTGTACCAGTCCTACAACGTAGGATTTCCTGTGTTTGCCTGTTGTTTCTTCAGGAAAGCTGGGGAAGGATACTTTGTGAGAGGCAATCTGCACGAACCCTTTCTGTTAGAAGCCCTGTGAAAGGGACATCTGGTCCCACATTAAAAACTTGGCTCTGAAAAAAGCAAGACTGACTAACAGTGTTTACACAGCCTCTACTCAAGAAGGGACAGCTAGCATCCTATCCAAAGCAGGAATGCCAAATTCTATTCAGACTAAATGACAGAGAATAAGCAATTTCATAGAACTACAATATTTTAAATATTCTTTTTTTTTTGTCCATACATAGCCTCACATTGCATCCCTAAAGATGCATCCTAGTAATTAAAGCCAGTGGATTTTGTGGGGAAGGAAGTTCCTTTCATTCTCAACCCTTCTTGTACTGCCTTTCTATTAAGAAAGTTCCACACTGAGGAAGACCACTTCGGAAAAAAAAACACTTCTTAGTAGTGTTTATAATTTTGTGTGGTTTGATATTATGTTGCAGCGCTAATGCTGCTTTTCATTATTATAATTGCATGCATCCTCATGCATAACTACAGAAATACTTAAAAGTATTATAAAATTTTAGTATTAAAAACATATATAAGCCCTTAAGTATTATATATTTAAATGTTATATAAATATTACATACATTATATGCATTATTTATACAGGTTACATGAGTGTTTGCTACCTAAACTCAAAACCTGCAGATGACTTTGAAGATGACATAAACAACCCTGTGTCAGTAGAAAGCTTCTAAATTTACAGATATCCAAAAGTAAAACAAGGAGAAAATGAAGGGGAGGAATGCAATACAACCTTAGAATTAACATGAAATAAAAATGAAATAGTTTTTAAACCACGTTAGGAATTTGGATGGGAAGAGATCAGTGGAAGAGTTTTTCTCACTGATAGCCCTGCAAAATGCTACTCAACATCCCCATTCCTCTTTCAAAATTACATCAGCTAATTGCTTAGCTCATCCCATGGCCTAAGGCAAAAAAAATTCTGAGTGCATCAGTATTTTGGGTTTTACGTCAAAGCACGATGCATCTTGCATGCATTTTCCTGCTGGCAGGTAGTTCAGATCCTGGAGGACTGTATGAGATCACTCAGGATTCAGTCTGCTGAGAGGTGGGACATTTTCAAGGGTAAGGTCATGCACACAATACACTGTCACTGTATAACCAATGGAAATTGTTGAAGGATTTCCAAATATGAATGGGAACAGTATGTTGGGGAACTCAAGAGAAGACAAGTGTAAATAATTTGTATGTCTTTAAATTGAAATCGTTTTATTTCCAACATGCTGGTGATCTATACGTCCTGTATATTGATTTCTCTATTCATGCCCTTCATCCACAACAGCTTTTTTTCCAAAGCCTTAATAGTTTTCATAGCTGAAAGGTGAATATACATCTACGGCTAATCTACGCACTTAAGATTGTCACCATTAAGAAGACTGTACTGCTTTTTCTCAAGTGTCAACCAAAAATTCTTCAGGCACCCGTAGTCAATGCTGACTTTGTAGTACTGGCCACCATAAGTATCCATCACGGTATAAAAATCTGACTGTCACTCAGTCAGGGTAGGCAAGGCCTGCATAAGTGGCATAAAAACCATAAATAGCAACAACAGTGTGGTTTATGTTATTTTGAATAAAATCATTCACCACTTATGTTGATGTAATCAGTTGATTTAGATTTACCCTGGAACTTGAACTTTGGGTGGTGACCCAAAAGAAAATAGAAAATCACATTCTTTAAAACCAATTGAAAGTAATTGTATTCGGAGTATGCAGAAAAATTGTGAACGGTTGCAATGTTATTAAGGAGAACGTCCAGTGATTTCTGACCCCTAGCGCTCAGCCTTTCACATGAAGAGCCCCGCTGAAGCAGAGAAAATTTCACATTGCTTTTAAGTGCACAAGCAGGGAATTACAATACATACCAGGGCTTTACGTGCTAGTAAGATTAAAAGTGTGCTCAGCCCATTATGAATGAGGTGCTCATTGGCTTTTCTTCTATTTTGAGACTCGAGTGTTTTGAAAGAGAATTTCATTTAATTGTTCATTTCTCTTTGGAAGTTTCGATAGACTGTCATGTCTCATCTCTTCTTTTCTCCTTCGCATAACACAGTATATGCACAAAATGCTTTTCAGGCTGTCCTGCAGTAAGAAATGAGATAAAGTATTCAAATAGAAACTAATGTGACATATATCCTTTCTACCCCAGGAGATTTTTTCATTAAAAAAAACCCAAACATATAAGGTAGCAAATTTTGTTTCAGTCTCCACACAGTTCACGTATGCAGAGCAGTGGTGGTCCTCAGGTCCAAGTAGTGCAGACTCAAACCCCTGTTTTTTATTTTCATTACAGACGATGAACAGGGAAAATGGCAGAGTAAAGGCAAGAAAAAAAAAGAAGTGAAAAATTGCTTGGCTCAGAATGATGAGATTAAATGCAAGAATGTTATGGTTGTTTAATACTACTTTATAGAGAAAATATTTCTCTTGCTTCTTCTGTCATACTACCAAAAGAATGTGTTTATCTTCAGAAGCCTTTTGCAAAAACTGCTTCGCTATTGAATATGTGGATTTAATGTCACTGGACTGGGATTTTAGGCTTAAAATCTGGACCACCTGGAAATCCAGAAGCTGGTATATATATATATATATAGGTATCTTGATGATGTCCAGCTTGATTTCATTTTAGCTGCATTTATTTCTAATCCAGCCATTTCAGTTCAAAATATGGTCAGATCAAGCTCTCTTCATCTTCTCTCTTTTCCTTACCACTGACTCTTTCTTTCTTTGCCCTGAATCAAAAGTCTCATTCAGCCTGCAGCCATATGTGAGCAATCACAGCTTGACACGGGGTACTAATAACACCTACTCCAGCCATCTCCACTTAAATTGGAGCACTGCCATTGATGTGTGCTGGCGATTGCTCTGGCTTATGTCACTTGCACGTGAGCGGCAGCGGGCACCACAGGAGAAGGAGTGGGAGCCCCTCTCAGGGCTGCTAGCAGAGAAGGTGAGGCCATTTGAAACGGCAGCGAGGTCAGAGATCGTGGCTCAGCCTGATTTTGTAAGTGGCCCTAATGTGCTCCATAAGGATGGATTGGCAGAAAGTATCTCACTCAGGCCCCAGACTAACATTTGTTTTCATTTTTCGGAGGCTTCACGACACACTGGGGTCATTGAACTGTTCCTGCTAGAGCTATTTAGCATTCATGGTCTGGAGGAAAATAAAGCCCTAACCTCTGACCTTTCATTAGAGCAGAGGACACGGGGGTGGGGGTGGGAAAGGGTTGGAGGTGAGGGGGAAGAAAAGGGGGAAAAAATGTTACTCTCCCTCTGAAAATAAGTGGCTTCTGTTCATAGTGCAAGTGTGGCTCGCCATTATTACAGGACTGTGTTTGCTAATAGGGAAAGGAGTCTGAGTGTGCCGTGAAGTAGCATGTGCTTTTCTAGATGGTTAATTTCCCTTGAGTATGGGCACAAAACCCCCTTCCTCTAGGAATATACTCACTGGGAAGAGCCACAGTGTGGCCCGTGGGGATGAGCACTGTGCTGAGAAGGGGATCAACTCCCACTCATCTGGGCTGAGATTTTGGCTGATGACTCCGACATTTCCCCACATCTCACTCTTGAATGTTATTTACTGTATTTACATTGACCTTCTTCTAAGATCTCTGCTAGGGATAATAGATTGTTTTTTTTCTTTTTTTTTTTCTTTTTTTTTTTCCACTCAGATGCATTCGCTCCCTCTGAGAAAACATGCAATGGTTTCACCTAGCATTACTGAAATAAATACTGTCCATAAATATTGGTCGGTGCTGTGTGCAGCTCCCCGCTGGGTACTGGGAGGAGGGAACAGCCCCATACCTCCTCCTTCCACCAGCAGCCAGCAGCAGTTTTAGAACGCTTCACGTTCATGATGCATAACACCTGACTACTGCAACAAAAGGCCTGGTTTTCCACTGCTTTCCCCAGCCCAGGAATTGACAGCAATGTGAATCGTCGATAGATGAAGGCAGTGTGAAGGTGGGGTGGACTGGCATACTAAAGGAAAACACTGTGCAAAATTAAACCTGCAGCCAAGAAATACCATGCTATACCTGGATGTGGTTAGGTATCTAGGCACAACTCCAGGCAGCCCAGGGCAGATATCCAGAGGAATTTAAACCTGCAGCTCACTGCTAGAAATCTTTTGCCAGACTGAATGTTGCCTAAATCCCATTGGAATGCCATTCCTGATGGCTTCTGTCCTATTCCATAGCTGTTTCACTTGTCTTTGGTGGTTTAACGTAGTGGGAGCTCAACAAGCCTGTGGATTAGGTAAAAATACATAAACTGTGCCTGACAAAAGAACATTTGGCTTGAGCCAGAGATGCAGCATGCTGCCAAGCTGAGGAGTCAAAGGGATTGGAGTGTGTTCCCCAGCCTCGCTCGTGCTCCTCTGCTGCTGCTGCTGAGGCTGTAGCGAGTAATCGATAAGCCTTGCCTGTGGCGTGAACTTGAAAACTTCTAGTTAGAACTGTTTAAAATTTGTTGTTTAACTAGTGGATTGTTATTTAGGATATTCAAAACTTGGTAGTTTAATTTCCCTGCTAAGTATGCATTTGTTAATTATGCAGCACTGCTTCCCTCCTTCTTTAGGTGACAAAAGTAATAAGCCTGAAGAGAAGAAATGTTGAAATCCATATCTGGGTGTAATGTATGGTCACACTTCTATATTTTGCAAGCAAGAATAAGAGCAAAACCTTGCGATTTGTGTAGCTATTCCTACTGAGAACTGTGAATGATGGGTTTGTATGTATTGTATTGTTTGTATGTATGTATTGAACAAATAATCAAGAAAGGTTCACAGAAACATTCACCGAAAAATTAACTTTGAATTAATATAACTATATGAAATAAAGATAACTATATGAAACAAATTCTCCGCTCTGAGCTGTGGCAGAGAGCAGAGGAGACCCAGCAGAAGCTGAGCTGTGTTGGCATGGGTGTCACAAGCAGAAAATCCTCTGTGAGGCTGCAGTGCCTGCACAGAGATGAAACCTGTAAGCAGCAAAAGCTGTGTTAAGGATGTATGTGTGCTTGTGGAGTTTAACTTGTACTGTCAAATCCTCCTCACTACCGCGGGGCCACAGACCTGCAGGTATGAGAAGATACGAGAAGTCAATATTCATGAAAAATACATGGTACAAAGTGAAGAGAGGGTTGTGCACCTCCATAAGTAGGGAGGCTGTATAACCTTGCCTCTGGAAGAGAAAATGTAAAAGAAACTACACGTAAGTGCTTCTGCAAAAAGCACTGCTGATTATATCCCACCCTCAATGCATTTATTCTGCATCAGCCTCTCCTGACTACTTTCAGCTGTGGTTATCATCTGCATGACTCTAATAAACAACATTATTACACTAGACAAATAACATTGAAATAGTATAAAAATACATGAATTTAGACGCAACATTTCCCAGGGTCTGGCCTCACTATTAAAACAGGCATGTTTTTAATTGGGTTCTCAAAACCACATTCTTGAAGTCAGCTGAGCCCTCAGATAAAGTTACATTAAGAAAGGCCTTTCTGCATCACACCTAGCAGTGAGTGGTGATTAGCCTTCTCATCGTTTAGGCTGGGGAAGTAAACCCCTAACAGGCATGAATCCACGGCTTAAAGAAGCTGGGTGTTGGAAGCAGGTTTTTGTCATAGCCAAGATAGTTACTTCTGTCCCTGCATTGGGACTATGATGAGTACCAGCTGATTTTTTAAAAATTACTTTTTTTTCTTTCATTGGCAGCATAGCAAAGCGAGTTGCTTTACATTTGCTGTGAGCATACGGATAGCTTTCACAGATTAATCTGGGCTGTGCAAATGTGGCTGTGAAAGAAGACAGTATGCTTATGGATCCGTTTTTCAAGGGAAAAGAGGAAATGTCAGGAAGGGGAAAGGAAAATCTAGAAATATAGGGAAACTTTGAAATATCTTTACTATGTACTTAATCGTATGAATACAAAATGTAAGAATGCAAAAGTCTGCTGCTTTACACACTGCAACTTATCAGGTACAGATACATTCATAAGACAAATTCATGCCATTCAAAACATTTTGAATGACTGTACCAAATGCTGAAGATGGTGCTTTCCTATACAGCAGTGTTCCTGAGTGTATTCTTCACCTGCTGACAAATTCCTAACACAAGAAGTAAAAATATAACATTGTCAATAGAAAGCCAAAATGTTACTGACTGTTAGACAGCATAGAATAAAAAGGGGAGCTGGGGAGGGGCAGAAAGAGGGGGTTGTTTTAAAATCCTTATTTTACAATATGTCTGTCTTATTTTACCCCCCCTTACTGGCACAGATCTTTGCCCCAGTCTTATCCCCAGCCCTCACTTTGCTAGGGATGTAAAAACTTTAGAAACACTGTAAGTTTGCAAAGCAAATGTTTTTCTTGGAAAGTGCAGAGGGGGGAAGGGGTGTAAGGAGATGTTCAGAAAAACTGGCCATTTAGGGAAAAATACCAGTATCTTTATAAACATTACTTTAAATGATTTTTCACTGCTCATTCTGGGGCAGATTTTTTAACGTGAAAACCCCCATTTTTTCCCTACCAGACCCATGGAAAGTAACCTTCCAACACTAACGTTTTCTGTATATATTTCCAGGATTTTTCTCTCAGACCCTGAAGTTTCTAAACATGTCTTAGACACTGGGCTTGCATATGTGTAAGTGGCACGACTTGTGAAAGTCTGAGTCATCTGAGAGAGTAGTTGTAACCATGATGTGGGAAGAAAATCCTTTCTTCCTGTGTGGATGTGGAGTGAGTTATGCCAGGCCGCTTTGGACCTGGAAATAAACTGGTGCACCCAGAAACTCTCTTTTTTTTTTTTTTTTTTTTTCATTTGTTCTTTTTGTTTTGTTTGCCCCTAATTCTATCAGCTGTTCTGTTAATAGATGTTGCTCCATCCTAACTACTTTTCTGTACTTATGTCTTTAGACCTTCCCAACTCTAAGACCTGCACAAGGCTATATGGCAGATGTGATGGAGGCATGTTTAGCTGGGGCTGTTTGCCTGATTCCTCTGCAACAAACCATTGCACTGTTGCCATGTGATGTTCAGTTCACACTCCAACCATGGAAACAGATAGTGGGAACAGAGACAGGTGAACTTAGTGAAAGCATTCACGTGCATCCTGAATACAAGTCTTGTTCAACATCTTCACCAGTGACCTGAATGAAGGGACAAAGTGCATCCTCAGCAAGTTTACTGATGATAGAACAGCTGGGATGAGTGGCTGACACACCAGAAGGCTGTGCTGCCATTCATCAAGAACTGGGCAAGCAAGTAAGTTGGGCAGAGAGGAACCATGTGATGTTCAACAAGGGCAAGTGTACACCTGGGGAGGAATAATTACATGTACATTACAAGTACAAGTTAGGGGCTGACCTATTGGAAGGGAGCTCTGCTGAGAAGGACCTGGGTGTCCTGATGGACAGTAGGTTGGCTGTGAGCTTGCCCTTGCAGCCAAGAGCACCAATAGTATCCTAGGGTGCACTAAAAAGAGTGTGGCCAGCAGGTCAAGGGAGGTGACCCTCTCCATCTACTTTGCCCTTGGGGGGCTGCATCTTGCAGTACTGTGGCCAGTTCTGTGCTCTGCAGTTTGAGTAAGAAAGTAGACTTCTAGAGAGGGTCCAGTGGAGGCCACAAAAATGAAAAAAGGCCTGGAGCATCTTCTGTATGAGGAAAGGCTGAGAGAACTTGAACTGTTCAGCCAGGAGAAGACTGAGGAGGAATCTTACCATTGAATATAAATATCTAATGGACAGGAGTCAAGTGGATGGAGCCAAGCTTTTTTTTTTTTTTGGTGTTGCCCAGTGACAGAAACAAGGGGCAATGGGTACAAACTGGAACTTAGGAAGTTCCATTCAAACCTGAGGAAAAACTGCATGGATGATAGACAATATCTGCATGGATGACTGAGCTGCCCAGAGAGGTTGTGGAGTCTCCTTCCCTGGAGATATTCAAAACCTGCCCGGATCCTTTCCCGTGGAACCTACTGTAGGAAACCTGCTTTAGCAGGTGATTAGAAGATCTCCAGAGGCCCCTTCCAGCTTCAATGATTCTGTGATTCTGTAAACAAGTAACTCATTCCCTCCCTCATCTTGCCTGTTGTTTAAAAAGAAAACCTTCAGTGATTTGGGTGGGCTGGTAAGTATTTTGGTAATGCAAGAGCACATATTTGTACATGTCTGTGTATGTGTTCATGTAGAGAAGGTATCCAGCTGAATGGAGTTAAGCATAGACATGGAGAATAGCTGTCACACACAATAGAAAGTGGTTTTAGGTTTTTTCTTCACATGCTACATAAGGCTTTACTGTATACAGACCTTTATTGTCTTTCAAAATTGCCTGTGTAATCCTTTCCTTGATGGCTGATAGCACTCGTTCACACAGCTGTGATGTGGACTCATGCAGCTCTTCCTGCTGCCTGAGTATATGTATTATCCTGCACTTTTCCTACGCCAATGTTTTTATGCTTCTAAAGGAAAATTACTTTGTGGATTTAAGATTTTGAAAGCCCAGCCCTCCAACAACTACTGTAGAGGAGTTAAAAAAAAAACAAACAACCCTTCAAGACATCATCAAAAACATCAAAACATCATATGATGTTTTGAATGACTGCACATCTAACTTCCCTGCCTGGACTCCCTGGGCCACATAGGCCAATAAATCGGATCAGTCAAGCCTTTGATGTGGGGAGTGGCTGGTGAAATGCAGCCAAGCAACAGCCCTGTCCAGAGGTGATCGGTCAGCTAGTGTGATACAGGCTGGATAACAGGCCTGGCAAATGCTGGATAGCAAGAGAATGGTATCACTGGTTTACAACATTTTGTCAGGGTGCAAATCAAACTGTCTGACCAGAAGCAAAGCTCTTTGTTGCCCTCTGCAGGGACAGAAATCAAGAACCTTATTCATCAGACACCGTTAAGAAAGTAAGAGAAAATGGGGGAGGGGAAAGAGGTGTATAGAGGAGTCCTGAAAGAATATAGATTCTTGGCAGTAAATCTTGATGTATTTCTCATTCTTTAGGAGCCCTTCCATTATTTGGTGATTTATACAGTAGGCTGTATTTTAAGGAACTGACATGTTTAGTGCTTCAGAAAGGGCTTTCTACTCAAGAAAAAGTCATTTTCTCATGAGCATTTTTCTGTTTTTCTAGAGGAGACAGTGTAAAGTTTGCTGGAAAGATGGTGCTTATGTTAGTTCTGTTTGTGTGTAGCAAATGCATGTTGTGTGTCATGAAGTTACTAAGAATTACTTAATTTCTGTATCACATACAAAGATGCTGAACTTAGCAAACCCACATCAGAAAAAAATAACACTTTAAAGGCAATAGAGTCTAGAGGGGGACTAGAAGGAAGGATCAGATTTGACTTTCTCAAAGGATCTCTAGAAATTATGTGTTTTATTCCACTGTGTTATCATTATTTTTAAATAGCAAAGTAGCTGAAATAACAAAAGAGGCAGAAGAAAAATCATTAGGCAGAAAGCAAAAATAGAACTAGAGCTCCATTAGCAAACCACCTTTCTCAGCTGTCTCAGCTTTTCAAGGCTGATGGAATGACAGTTTCCTGTTTAAATTTCCACGGATATCTTTACAGGCATATAACCCATGAACTCATTACTGAGGTACATGCATTATACATGCATTCATAAATGAACATTGATCAGCCTTTGGAATGCTTGATAATGAACTCATGCTTCGTAGGTTCCTTGAATATTAACAGCACGTTACAAAATCAAATATGTTCACATATTGCTTGTGTTTTACGGAGTTATTTCTGGCTTCTGCCATCAAAGATCTCAGTTCACATAATATGTGCTGAATAAGAAATCAGGTGGCCAGCTACAGGTGCTGGGCAAAGGTTTTGTTTTGATACATTAATTCACCATGTTACATATTTGTCATGTAATCCCACCCTGGAACGTACAGAAGGGAAAAGATACAATAAACAGGGGAAAAAAAATAAAGCCTGTACTGCCAGGCTTGCGTTTTTGACTGATCCTATACCCTTGGCAACTAACAACACAGCTCCCATTGCCTCCAGTGAATGAATACTAGGAGAGCGGAAAGGGAATGTTGGAAGCTTAGGTCTGGGTTTTTTTGTTTTGTTTTGTTTTTGGTGACATGTTTCAGTGGTGAGGTTGAAATCACTCCACTGCTCACCACCTCATACATGCCACACGGCAGGCAGGACACCTCACCCTCTCTCACAGAGCCATCAGGACATGGGCTCTCTCTCTTCCCAGCCTTGATAGATGTTTCCCTTGCCCTGTCTGTCCTGATGTGCTCCTTGCTTCCCCAGGGGGGCAGAGGATGGGGTACGTGCCTGATGGCTGCTGCCACTCAGCACAGGGATTTATGGCAGGGCCTGCCGGCCCGGCTCTCTGCAATGCTACCAGCAAGCATGGCTGAGACGTTTGGTGGCACATGCCTCCTGAGCAGCTGCTTCTGGGCTCCTCTGGGAAGGAGAGTCGGTGGGGAGGAAGTGCTTTATTGGCCAAATCTGGCACAGTGGCTGCCAGTTTGTATAAATGTGTAATAACTGCCTTCTCGCTCAGACCACAGGGCCCCAGGGAGCAGTATCCTGTCTCTGACGGTAGCTGAGAACAGATGTGTCAGGAAGGTTACAAGGACAGGCAGGCAAACAGCGGTGCTTTCCCGGTATGCCTTCCCCACCTCCAGAGGTCTGTGGCTCAGGAACTTCCTGCAGCAGAGGCGATGCTGTTGTGTTCAGTAGCCCTTGGTTAATTTTTTCTCCCGTTATCTTGTCGAATCACTTTTTGGAGCCATGCAAGCTTTTGGCATCCAGAACATCCTGTGACAATGAATTTTCATAGCGCATTCGGGTTAAAAAAAAAAAAGTATTTCCTTTTGTTTGTTTTAAATTTGCCACCTGTTAACTTAATTTGTTGTCCTCTCTATCTCATATAGTGACTAGCAGTGAATGCGCAATCCCTGTGCACCTTCTCTGTGATATTCTTGATTACACAGACCTCCATGTAGATCCTTTCTGATTAACTGTTTGTTTTAGAGAAGCTGTCCCTTACCGAGCGATGTGGGCCTTGTAAATGGACTTAACATCACCGCTGCAGAAAATAATGGATGCTTTAAAAATCCAACAGCCATTAAACATCTCCTAAATATTGTCTTTTCTCTGTTCCTCCAGCAATTAAGCTCATCAGACTGCAGGCAGCCACAGTTAAGAGTCTTTTGCTGTCCTGGATTTATTGCTGGCTGTTTACAGATATGTAACAATAACATGGCATATTTAATGAAGATGAAAAAATTATGAATGTCTACCTGACCTATCTCTGCTGTAGCTAATCTATCCCTCATTCAGGTCACCTTCTGTAACAATAACTTAATTATCATTAAAAAAGCTTGTTTGAGTTTTTTTTAATAAGTGGGATAACTCTGATAATGAACACAAAGCAAATAGAAACTGCATGTAACATATCCTGCGAGGGAATACTAAGTTTGATGCATCTTCTGTGTTTAAATCAATACTACATACAGTGTTGCAAGTGACAGAGAGGTGAACTTGATAAATTGCTGGTTATACAAAGTGAACAGAAAAATCAGGACCTACAAAACTGTAGCAAAGATCGGCTGGGAGGGGGAAGGGAGCTGAATAGTTGGCTGGCTTCTCTTCTGCTTAAAACTGCTGCTCATTCCCTGAAGTTGCCAGCTTGTCTGCTTGATGGCTTGGCAGGATTCTGTCAGGAAATGTGCAAATTGCAGCTTGTGGAAATGGAAAAACGACAGAAACTAGACTAATGTGGAAGAAGAGTATCTAACCTTGCAAAATCAGTTTTTAACCTAAAACTGCCAGGCCTGGTTAAGAAGAAAGATTGGTTGCTTGTAACTTTAATCACATTTGAAGTAGTTAGCCTATTAAGCCTCGTTTATTCCATGATTCTATTAGCAGCTTTGATCCATGTCTGCAGCTCTTCCCCACATTAGGAGAAGTGTAACATGTGCAGCTGCACAAAAAGAAGTGGGAGGGAACCCTTTGCTCCTTGTGGCAATAAAATAGCTGCCTCACGTATGGGTCAGGGTGGGTGATGAAACATTATCCTGCTCTTAGCATATGTGCCCCTGGAAAAATGTCAGCAATCTTTCACAGGGAGGATCAGCAGAGGAAGTAAACAAATGCTGCTCGGCTGGATTTGGCAGTCACACCTCTTAAAGAACCTCCCAAAAGGAGAGATTTCAGTCAGCCAGTGGTCAGGGGAAGAGGAAGTATCCTGGTTTTGTTTGGGCCAGAAATACTGCAAGATCAGTAATATACAAGAAATTTTTATATTCTACCACTCCTTTCGGGAAAAGTCTGAAAGGACAGAGGTGTGAGGAACCTGCAAAGGAAACTAGACTGAACTTCTGATCTAAACTATTTGTCGCTTCTTTGTTTTTACTTATATCAAACCTACAGATTTCAACTTTATGAAGATGCTTGTCTTTCTTTTTTTCCACTTCTTGTGGCTAGGATGCCATGGTGGAATTGAAGAGTTCTGTGTGCAGTGTACAAGTCCCAGTTGAATACCAATTAAATATTCTGTAGATGGTTGAAGAAGTTTTCTGGATCCCAATTATCTTGTTTCATGGTGAATACATATATTTTCATTCTTTATTCAATGCTCAACAGCCCGTACAGCCTGTTGCTACTATGCAAAAGACTTCCAATGTTCCCCTTGAAGTTCTGCAGGAAACTTCATCTTACTGTTAACCATTTCTCCGGTGCAATGCATGTACAGATATTTAAACACAGGTCTGTAGCTAAAGCAGTTACTTTGCCACATTCTGCCCTAATTTACATATCGTATTCTGTCTTTCACACATACTGACAGTGGAGTTCAAGACCAGGTTTTGTGGAGAAAGAGCTGTAGCACAACCTCAGGTTCCTCTTTCCTGTCCCTGTCCTGTCCTTTCTCTTGATCCTTCTGGACAGAAGCTAATGTACAACTTCACTGTTAATGAATAACCATTTTTCTACTGGGACTCAAAGTGGATGAGAACTGGTCTTGACACTCAAGAGCCTGCAGTTCTGTTCCTCAGTTACCTCATCAGTGATGTGAGTGGATGACACCTCCCAGAGGTGCTAACATTTCTCAGCCCAAGGTTTCTAGTTTTCCTCTTGGGCCCAGTCACATTCACAGCTCATCTGCGAGTCTGCTGGCAGTAAGTATTAGAAAGTCTTATGATTTAGGAATCATTTATGTTCCTCTGCAGTACTGCCTGCCTCTTTCCTCAGCAAAAGAACAGGGTGACGTAATTCTTGCTTTGAAGGTGAAGTAACTAGAGGTATACACTTTACCTTCAAGCAATGCTGTTCTTAAAAGGCTCTACTGGAGGAGCTCCACAGGCTCACCACATCGTCCACTTCTCACTCTCCTTATAACTGTAGTTTTTTTGCTAGTATCTTTCATTAAAATAAAACCAACAGCTCTTTTCTATTTACTTCAACAGCTGACTAACCATCCTCTTTACGAAAACTTTTACATATACAAAGACATCTGTTGTATGTACACCTTGTTCATACTTTGTTTTGGAAGATGTTAGAATAACGACATATTCTTCCTTATAATAGCATCAGGTTAGCATCTAGCATGGCGCTATCTTTTAGTGGGGGAGGGTGTAGAAAGAGGAAAGTTGGCCATGGAAGCATCAAATGTTTGGAGAGCTTGTGTAACTATTTTTTTTCTGAGATCCTATACAGACAGTCATTATTTTAATGAGAATTTTGCATAGTACTAGTTCCTATCATATTAGCTGTGGTAGTATACCTACTGGTATACTTGCTTTCCGACTCAGGAATAGGGGAGTTAGTTCAATAACGCACAGTGAGCAGACAAGAAGTAATGGGCATAAGTTAAAATAAAAAATGTTTGGACTGGATTTAAAGATAAATTAAAGGATAACTTCTTCATGAAAACAGACAGGAAGTGAAACAGAAATCTGGGAAGACTTTGCAACATGCATTCTCGGAGGCTTTCAAGACCCATCTTGGTAAAGCCTTGAGCAACATGGTCTGATCTTGCAACTGCCCCTCCTTTGGACAGCAGGTTGGATTAGAGACTCCTGAGGTCCTTTCCAGCCTGTATAGGTCTATGATCTTGTAATCCTACGTCTCAGACATGAAACTGGGACAGAGACAAACAAAGGTTTCTGACGAGTTTAGTGAACTCAGTATTCAGTTTTCTAAACAGAACAAAGGTCCTACTTTATGTAGAAGATTATGCCATATGCTCAGTAATTCGTTATCAGATCTTATGGTCCTACCTTCTGTAGGAGCTGCAGAATGGGGTGGTCACTGTTTGGTGCTAGTAAGTACTGAACACAGAGGCTGCATTGGATCTACCAGTTCAATGTGAGTACTACTGCAATCAAAATGACTTTAATCTTGTCATGGTGGACTGAAAAACAACTAAGGGTCTGTTTTTGTAAAGGGAGGTTCAACTGAGTACCTATCCAAAAAGGGAACAACTGTACTAAAAAAACCCATACAATGTTATTATTATGTATGTTGTTACATATTGGTGCAATAAGAGTCAAGGCAATTCTTTGTAGATCCATATCAAGTCATTTTGTGGACTAGTCTTTTTCTATTTGTGACTTAAAAGGAAAATTTGTTTACCCATAACATAAGCACTCCTTGTTCTATCTGCAAATAAGGTGAAGCTACCTAAACAGAGAAGCTCTGTGCAGTTTAGGAAATGGGAATTTCAGAGCGAATAGGAATAGTTCTTCATTCACATCACTCTTTCTAGGGAATTAGTGAGAAAATTGACTACAGTTGTTTTTTTTTTTTTTTTTTTTTTTTTTTTTTTCCTAAACACAAATATTAACGATATTCACATATTTATTTCATAAAATAAAAAATATTTAGTTTGGCTCCAATCCATAAAATAAGTCTCTGTGTCTACTTGGGTGTTTTCGGTCTTTGGTGGTCATCTTCCTTCCTGCCTAAATTTCTGATACCTTCAAATTTTTAATTTCCTGTTGCTTTGTTGCTGCAATGTAAAGGCAATGAAGTGTAGCCATTCCATATACCCTAATAGATGCATCTGTGTGGGCTTATAGGCACAGAGCTGGAGATCTGGAGGAACTGAGGGAACCCTCACTATGGTCTGCCTCTCACTGTTGTGTTTGTTATATCTTGTTGTGCGTGTCCCTGATTTCAGAGGGAGCATCAGGCAGCAAATGAAGCTGAACTATTTGCAGATCATGTATGACAAATAAGGAAATGCTTTCACTTTTTTTGCAGGCTCAGGATCACTCTCTCTATTAATTACTTGATCTCTCAAATGTCTGCTGACTGCCAAACATCTTTCACATCTTTTTCTCAGATTCCTCATCGTTTACCAGGACAGCAGTTGAATTCTTCCTCAGTCTGAAGGCATCAAACAGCCACACTTGCAGTGAGGAAGAATGGTTTTGTAGGCAACGCAGAGCAGATGAGAGCCATGCTACTGAAGCTTTTGTTTCAGATTAATGGTGAAGGCTTCTGGACTGGTGAGATCTACTTCAGAAAGTCAAATTGTGTTTCTGTATGTGTGGTCATGTACCCGTAACCACTCTGCATTGGATGTAAACATCTCTAGTTCCCATTTTGGTTATGTGCAGGCCAATTGCCAAAGTTTTGTTATGGCAATTTAACAATCATAACTGCCATGCCTAAGAACTGTTCTATTTTTAAGTGTATTTAAAATTAATGTGGCTTCCAGGGCCAGGTGCTGACTCCCATAAGGGGTACTCAAGTGATACGTCACCCCCTCTTGCAAGTCTATTTCAGTCAATGACTGCTTAAAGAGCAGGAGTTGACCCACCATCAATAAAGTTAGTAATAAATATAGGTAAAAAAAGAGTATCAGCCAGAGCATTCCTTGTATGTACAGAGTTGTCTACAATTTTCTGGAGAAGGAAATAAAATCACACATGGTTTACTTCCAGCTTTTATTTTGAATCATTAGCTTTTGTTTTTCCCCAGTAATAAAAATAAACTTTGCCTACAGTGCACAAGTGTCAGATTTACTGTATTTGAAATACTGTTTTTCACTCTTGTGGTAAAATCTGGCTCCTGCAACACAGCATTTGAGGTTCAGGGTTAGATTTTTCCTGAAAACCTAACCAAAATCTCTCACTGCAGTGAGAGGCATCACATACAGCTTTTACCTTCCCTCCCCTCCATCTCAGCCAACCCTTCCTTTCCAGTGTGCAAGTCATAAGATGTGCATGGAGACAAGTTGAGCTTAGAGGTAGACTTGCCAAATATTTGACTGAATGTTTTGCCTCAATTCATAGCATACACTTTATGGTGATGTGGAGAAGTGAAACTTTGCAGTCTGTTCTTGTGACTTAGAAAATTGTACCTAATATATAACTGAGATTCTGATGATAACTTTCTGTGTTGCTAGCAATGCTTCATGTAATTTATTTTCCTATCTTTCCACAGTCTGAAATGTGACCCTTTAAATGTAAGAAGCTCATATTTTTTTCTTTATGAATTTAGTTTTCCTTACAAGTCCTAACTATCACTATGGTTAAGAGTGATAATCTGTCTGCAGCATATATATAAAACAAAAGATATTTTTTTTCATTTTAATGGAGCATGGAAAATCTTCACAGAAAGCATCTCTGGTTTTATTAAAGAATGTAATGTGCAAACCTGTCAGCTCTCACTGATTTCAAATGAGACTTATTCGTTTTTCAGCAGGTCTTTTAAAGCACACTACCTCACTCTTGCAAGGAGAAAATCTTTCAGTGTGATTCAGGGGACTTCTCACTCATTTAGCTGTCATTGCATGAGAATTCCTATCTTGTGAGCAAAGATAATGGGAAGATGTTCTTAGTAAGACCTCTCAGCTTGGTTAGCAGTACGATATCCAGTGATCAGGCAGGGAATGTTCTGCCTTCAGAAAGAGTCTCTGCTCTAAACCAGGAGGAGCTTCTCTGTTCCAAGTGGTGGGATAAGCAAGTGTGTGTGCCGACACAACCTTCCCCTGTAGGTTTATCAGGACCACCGGCAATCACAGCAGGGTACAGAAGTCATGAGTGATTTGGGCAAGGATGCATCCCGAACTGTGTAATCAAAATGATCTTTTCCCTGTCTGTTCAGTCTGAACTTGGAAAAGATCCTCATGTGCTACTTGACAAAGTAGCTTGAGAAAAGTACAACAGCACATTTTGCTTCAGAAATGACCAGTGTTACTGCTACCAGCTGTTTGAGGGTGGATAAAGGCTTGGTCCTTCCTTTGGCACAGAAGTCAAATTGAATTTGCAGTAGATTTTGGTTCTGACTTTTTCCCCCTCTTATTGCTTTCTATATGCAATGAAACACAAGTGAGTCCCTTAACTCCACACTGATCTGACCTACTTTCATCACTTACATGACGGACTGGATGGGATTTAGCTATTAGCAAGACCTGTCAGTCAGTAGCTGGATCCAGTGATCCTTTCTCCTTTCGCTATGTGGGAGATTAGGATAATAATACAAGTACAGTTTAGGGCAGGACAGGCAAAAAATTTAACTCTGATCATACTGGTAGAACATTTGACAGCTAGTCCTCTGTTCTGTCTGCCAAGCGATTGAAGAGACCTGATGCATATAGTATCAAGAAAGAGAAAGAAGTGAAGAAAAGCAACTATTTCATTGTTAACAAAGCCAGATATCCATCTCTAGGATGGATTCCTCAGGTAGCTTGCTAACTGCTTCGATTCCAAGAAGATATCAAGAAATAATAATATGACAATATAGAAAGATGGCTCTTGCTGAAGCCTACAGGAGAGACACATCCAGTATTAGCTCAGAAGCGGTGAGTTGGAAGCAATCACAGATTGTTAACTCTTAGTTGTTCTTTTAGTTAGGACAAATGTATTCAACTGAAAAATCTTTGATATTATTTTAATATTTCTATTCATAACATGCTATATATTATAGATATATTATGTAGTAATCATGTTGTTTATTATGATCTATAATTTTGCTGCCAGAACCAGTTAACTGGTTAGCTGTGCTTGAGATTTCACTTGTGAATGCTCTCCTTGCTATTGAACAGATATCCGGGAACTTACTTTTCTTAGGAGAATACAGCAGATAGAGAAAAGGGGAAAAACTGTATGTATGGTTAGAAATACAGCAGACACACCTCCATAAACATGCCTGTGCAGACGCTGTGCAGTCTTTTCCCCAGGAAAAGGCCTCTCATATTCTGATATGGCAGTTGAGAATTTATTCTATCATGTTGAGAAATTGCCCAGACCAAAATTTCAGCCATCTGTGCTACCAGAAAAGTGATCAATCCCAGCCAGTAAATCACAGCTCCCCAGTGCTTTGGACAACACAAACTCTTCAGCATTTTAAAATGCTATTGACTAGTGACAGAGGGATAGGATTTGTGAGGCCTTTTATGATCAATCTGCTTCTGTTAAATAGCTGATAAATTACAGTTTGAGGAGTTACGTCTGCTGGCTAAGAGCAGTCTTGTTTTTAATATATTCCTACACCTTTTGCAATCATAGCTTTGATCTCTGAACCAAAGCCCATGGAGGGGCAGGCACACGAGACTTTCTTTTACAGATCAGATACAATGGGTACTTGCATTTCTATTGTATGTTCTCTCTCCTTGATTTCTGACCATATTTCAGAGTACTAATTTGTGTGCTTTTTTTTCTTTTGTTTTCTGATTTACATCTAAGAACTTTTTTCCACATAGATAGTTCTCAGTTTTATCTAATTCATAATTTTCACTTGTCAAATAAGAACCTCTTAGATAAGTAAACATATTTTATTTACAGCTTGCCAGCTATTCTTTATAATAACAAAGAAAGGTTATGAAAACCAGACGCTGTTAACTCTACAGTATTTCAGACCAGAGTGTGTTCAGTCTTCTGACTAGCTGTGAAAGAGAAGAAAAAGCAATGGTTCCTTTCGATGGTTCTGACCTCTAGACCCTAGCTGAAGGGAAACCTTTGCCTCAGCCAGCCCGAGTTAGGTCTAGCATCAGTTTTCTCTGATACAAAGCAGAAAACCCCCTCTTCCTCTGTGCAAGACTGACGGACATCAAGGAGCATATCCCATAAATTCCTTGTCGGGGGAATATACTCAGATGGCATCTTCATTCTGCTGGCAGTACAAAAATTGTTCTACCTTGCTTCAGCAGGAAAGATTCAAAGAGCCTTTTCAACATACCATTTCATGAGAGGTGGTCTAAAGCTTCTGTAGGAAGGGCTGGATTGTACACCATTCTGCAAAACTGTACTCCCGAATCCATGCTTGGTTAGTGGGAGTAATTAGCTGGTTTGGCATTTGCTGGGTGAAAAGCAGTACCATTTCAGGATGACACTGCTTTGAAAAAAGGTTCAGTTGGTTTACAGGCCTGGCAATGTTGTGTGCAAACCAAGCTGGTTCAAAGCACCCTGACAAGCTCAGTGGCTATTCAGATGTTGTTGGGTGTACTGGTGAACATAATACTGACTGCTGTGTCAAATGTACTTTGCATTGTAACAACAGGTAAATAACTGAACACACAGGAAACAAAACTGTCCTTTATCTCTCTGTATGTAGGCTCTTAGCAGGCACTGAAGTGCGCACAGATAAGCCTGCCTTAGCCATCATGTAGATGTCACCTCTAGAGTGGAGTTCTAAATTGTGTGCCTCTCCTCTCATCTTTTCAGCTGATTCCATCTCATAACAGGTATTTGTTATCATATCTACCTCTTTAAAGTGCAAGGTCATCACAGTCTTTTTTCCTCCTTTCCTTCGGTCTTCCATACTGACTTTTTTCTGTCTATGCTAATGGTTAGTTTGCTTTCACTAATTCGCACTTCTGCATTTTTATCAGTAAATAATAAAAATATGAGGGCAGCTCTGAAAGTAATGCCTCCTATTTTGTTATGTTGACCCACAGTATCAGAGACACATGTTGGTTTGGCAGCAAATGTGAAACTTCCCTGCTAATATTCCATTACACTTGATTGCCGTTTGACAAATGGCAGCAGAAGGGCAGTCTGACGAAATGGTATCTGGCATGAAAGTATGTATGAAACAAAGGTGTGTCACTGAATTCCTCCTTGCAGAAAAAATTGCACCAGTTGACATGTATCAACTCTTGCTGAATGTTTATGGAGATCAAACAGCAGACATTAGCATAGTGAGGCAGTGGGTGGTGTATTTCAGCAGTGGCAACAGTGATATGAAGGACAAGCCACATTTTGTATGGTATGGTTGTCACACCATGGAATGAAGAGCATCTTGATCAGCTCATCTGTACTAATTGGCAATTACAACCAGGAAAATGTGTATGGAGCTGAATATTGGCTTCAATATGTTGGAAATGACAGTTGCAACTCTGGAATATAGTTTGTGTCAGGCGGGTCATACAAATGCTCACACAGGAGCAGAAAGAACACTGTTGGTGTTTGTCAGTAAATATGGAACCACTGTGGGGCTGAAGGTGACAGTTTCCTGGATCATATCATTACCAGTGACATGAAGTGGTGTCACCACTATAAGCCAGAGTCAAAACACAGTCCATGGAGTGGCAAGATGTGAATTCCTCATGCAGTGTATTTTGGTCAGGAAAGGAGTGATCCTTATGGATTTCCTGGAACCTGGAAAGTTGAAGGCTTGAGCTTCCAGAGTCCAGACAGAAGAAGAAAACTGTTCTCTTGCAATATGATAACACCAGGCCCCAGTCTGAAGACCATGGAGCACATCACCAACTTTGGCTGGACCGTACTACCACACACACTGTCCAGATTTGGTGCCTTCTGACTTCCATCTTTTTAGGCCAATGAAAAATGGATTGCAACATTTCCCTAGGAGCAATGTTGTCAAAGCAGCTGTGAGACAACCGGTCACCTCCACTGGTGCAAGTTTTTATGAGCAAGACATGCACACTCTTGTTCATCAGTGGCAAAAATGCTTAGTTAATTCTGGTTCTGGTTCTGACTCTATTGAAAAAATAATGTTTTGTAGCTGTGAATTGTCTCCATCAAATAGGACTATTATGCTCTAGTTGTAGTTTCTGTGGAAAGAAATTGGTAGTATTACTTTCAGAGTCACCTATGTAAAACAGTACCAGCATCATTCCTAGGAGAACACTCCTTGATGATAAACTTGTACTCCTGAAGGGCAGTTGCATGTATCACCTCCCAGTTGTGTTATCCAAAGTAACCAAATCCAGTACATAACATGGCTGTGTAGCCAGGTGATAGTGAAGAACAGCATGGGAGTGCAGGTGAGGAGGTCAGTGTGAGGGGACTTGCCAAGAGCTGCACTAAAAGTGAGCTATTCCTGTCAGATACAAGCACTTCCACCTCCACTCTATCCTGAGGGCTCTTTCTGTGTTGCAGAAGGGACCGTGCTCCTTGAACTGGGAACTTAGGAGCACCGGTAGCACTGCTGGAGGAGGATGTACACCTCACAGCACAGGAATGTCTGACAGTTTTCAAAGTTTCCACAGAGGCAGGTTTTCAGAACAGATGCTGCTTTCTGCTGGTTAAGACCTAAACA
>JAPSGF010000098.1:289126-324384 GCA_035772895.1 Perdix hodgsoniae | reverse complement strand
GTAGAGGAAAAGGAAAAGGAAAAGGAAAAGGAAAAGGAAAAGGAAAAGGAAAAGGAAAAGGAAAAGGAAAAGGAAAAGGAAAAGGAAAAGGAAAAGGAAAAGGAAAAGGAAAAGGAAAAGGAAAAGGTCATGGAAGGGGCTCCTGAGCAGATTTACATTTCAAGAAAAATAAGTAAAGGAAACTGAAGATCCAAAACCTAATGCATTTCCTTCAAATAAACACACATAGGGATGTTTTTATTCCAGTGAAAGAACTCTTCCTGGATACTTGATGCAAGTGGAGTCATAGTTCCATTTAGGACCTAGTAATAACAAAATTTAAGACCTTAGTGAGACAAGATGTGAACAGTGTAGGGTGATTTATAATCTTAGATCCTAAATACTCTGAAACTCAAGCAAGATACCTTTGATCTAACAAAATCTGACTGAGAACAGTTCTTGCAACTTTGCCTTTCAGCTCCTCAGCTAAGCAGTCTTCCAGTCAGAATCCTCAATATATATACAGGAAAAAGGTCATGAAGAGTCTTTATTTCTCTTTTTCATATTCTCAAATTTCCATTCTCCTCACTGTCTCTGACCCTGGGTAATAGTTTGGATACATTCTTGGCAGTATTCAACAGGACACTGCTGTGACATTGACTGTGGTGATTTAAAAAATTTTCCTTGGAGTCAAAGACAGGTTTCCAAGGCTCTGCAACACAATAAAACAGCAAAATATATATCTAGGAGTCAAAAGAATATCAGATATATTTACTGAATGCTTAGCTACTTCTAAGTTTATAGTAAGTAAACGTGGCTGGGAAGTGACAGTTCCCATCCAGTAAAATGTACAATTCTGGAAATAAGTAGCAATTCTTAGGCTTGATCTTTATGAAAAATTGAATATGTAATAGCTGAGTGAAATGGCACTCAGGCAACTTATTTCCCAAAGTAGGTTCCTGTATGAAGAATATCTATCTTGTTGCACTGAGAGCAGGACATATTCTGCTATACCATGAGGGAGGCAGCATTAATTCTCTGTAGCCTTTCATATGACTTCATTTTAAGCAGGAGTGATCCAAATTGGAATGGGTGTAGAGAAGGGCGTTGAGAGAGTGGACTTGATTAACAGTGAAAAAAAAGCTGACCAAAAAGCATGATTTGCTTGGCCTATCAAAATAAAAGACAGGAGATGTGACAGCTGATCCTGATGCCTCCTGTGTAACAGTGTTGGCTCTCAGTGTCAGATGCAGATGTTGGCGGTATGGCGGTAGAGTTTGAACCTTCTCACCAATATTCTGTTACATTTTGTTGTCATGCAACACATGGCAGCAGTCTGACAAAATGGCGACTGACATGGAAGTGTGTATGAAACAAAGGGGTGTCACTGAATTCCTCCATGCGGAAAAAATGGCACCCACTGACATTCATCAACACTTGTGAATGTTGACAGAGACTAAACAGTGGATGTGAGAGGCAGTGGGTGGTGCATTTCAGCAGAGACAACAGTGACAGTGACCTGCTAGAACAGATCTTTATGAGCTCCGCATGCAGGCTCCTGTTTCGCTTTGCTGGCAAAAATGCAAAACTAATGGTGGTGACTGTGTTGAAAAATAGCGTGTTGTGGCTGAGAATGTGATCTTTCAGTGTTACTGTGGTCTTTGTATTGGTTGTAGTTTCCGTAGAAATAAATAGGGGGCATTACTTTCAAAGCAACGGACATATTAGTAGGGAAGATAACTATGGTCAAGATTACTTTTCAAAGTCACAGGCAATACTGCCATGATAGCAAGCATAATGTATTTGTGGATGCATGTAGCCTCAGTACTGGAAAAAAGCTACGAGATCTCAGAGTAGATGAAATTTGGAACAGTCTTCCAGAAGGAGCAAAAAGGCCCAGATTTCCAACCTAGTGACTTTTGAGGTTGAAATGTACCAGCTGATAAAAGAAATTATGTGAATGCTTTCTGTCTTCCTAAATCAAACCCTGTATGTCTCACATCCCTTTCAGTAAAAGTAGCTTACGGTTACTCCCCTTCATAAGGCAGTGTTCAGAAGGCAAGGATATGACATCTGAAGTAGACATTTATTTGTTGGAAGGACATATTGTAACACATTTGAGAGAACAGTTACTGAAATATCTGATAAAGACTTTTCTGAAGATGCTGTTTGGGGTAAGATAAGAGGGAAGTGAAGAGTGGTTTTATATGTATGATGAGAGACGTAGTGCCAACACTGGAATACCTGAAGTGTCACAATGAAATAATTTTTGCAATTTATTGTAAGTGCATGTAGAAGTTGATTCGGGACTGATATAAAGTTGATTCGGGACTGATATAAATAAATATCCCAGGGATTCTTTTCCAACAAGAAGATAAAAAAAAAAAACAACCCTGAGTATCACACATTTTTAATTTGTTGTAATATATTTTCAGAATACTTTGTTAAGCAGCTGAAAAGAGAGATTTTTTTCCATGGATAGTATTTTGAAGGGGAAAAGAGTCTCCCTATCAGACAGGGAAGCATCAGCCTATTAGCAGAGCAGTTTCAGAAGCACAGAGCTGAAGAGAAATTTTCCTCACCCTTTTTTCCTGTCTAGACTGAATTGCTCTGCCCTTTCCCCCAGTCAATACAGTATATTTACATTTCATTCTTTTTCTTACAGATGTAAAAACATGGTTGAGTCCTCCAAGATTAAAGATGGGGCAAATCTTACCAGCCAGACACTCTATGTGGGATAAAACCTGATATTCTCTCTCATATATATATATTCTCATATTCTACCTTTGGATTATGCTTTCTTAAAAATTAATTACAGGTTTTACCTGAGTTGCAGTTCATAATCACCTTGTGAACACACAAAACACTTAACAGAATGAAAAAGCTAAAGAAAAATCCAAACAAATAGAAAAAGCAGATGTAAGAAAACTAAAGGACAAAACAAGGCATTCCCTGGGTTAACCAAAAAAATCATGAAAAAAACATGAAAATGAAATTCATGAGAAAAAGAAATCACACATATCAGTCTAGTGCCTAAAATAACACATAATTTTACTTTGGATGTGTAATGTCCCAATTATTTACTAAAACAAATTTATAGTTACGTACAACATACATGCAACATTCCTTACCAGCCAGATACCATAAACATTTATTTCTCCCTCAATCCAAATAAATCCTAATAATTTATCAATTTATCTTATTTTTCATATTTGAATGATAGAAGAGTAGGATCTTTAAGAAACTAAGTAGTTTAAAACCTACTCTTAAATGATACTATCCAACTTTTCCCTTAGTTTAAGAACTCTTTCACAGAGTCACAGAATCACAGAATTACTAAGGTTGGAAAAGACCTTCAAGATCATCCAGTCCAACCATCCACCTATCACTAATAGTACTCACTAAACCATGTCCCTCAACACAATGTCCAAATGATCCCTGAACAAGGAACTAGGACATCTATAAAAAGAAAGGCAAATAAGTAATAGAAGACATCTTTTGTCATATTTTCTACATAATACAGAATATAAGAAGGGAAGATTATTAGTATTTTGGCAGCTCGAGATAAAACTGGAGAATAAAGCAAGGATACTAGTTGTTCTGTAAAAGAGAATGTATTGGTAGAATAGTGCCTGCCTCCAAGTTTCCAGAATAATAATGTTTCAATTACTGGCATAAAAAGTATTATGTGAGTAGAGCATGCTTAGGTAAATTGAGATAGTATAAGAAATACAAAATTCACATTTAAAGTAATGACATACTCAGAAAAGTCCAATTGGAATTGCAATACTTTACATGTGGCCATGTGAAATAGGAGTTGCTTTGTGGTGGAAATTTTCTGTCACATAGATTTACTTCTTATAGTGCAAGAAAAGTAGCAAACTTTTGATTTTTATGTTCCTGAAGAAAATATTTTCTAATCTACAGTTGTTTTTTTTTTTTAAATCAAGACATAAGATGGATGGAGAGAAAACCAACAGTATGAGGAATGTATATGTGTGCACTAACATCTCCCTCTAAAGGAAAACAAACTCTAAGGGTAAAAAAATAAACGACAACAACAACAAACAGTTACAAAGTTCTGAGAATAGGAAAAAAATTAAGGGGGGGTGAGATTATCAAGGGAACATACCTTCAAATCATACCAGTTGAAATGTGCTATTTCCAAAAAGACATGTGGAAGGGAGGAGTGGAAGCAGCTGAGAGACTGGTAGCAAATCAACAAAGGGCAGTCTTTTGAAATGTACTGCTTTTCCTAGCGGTAGCTACTTGTCAGCTGTGGGTTGGAAATGGCAGTATGTCACCTCAGGAAGCCATTCCTCCATCTGCACAGTTAACACCAGCATGTGTAGATGCAGGTACATGGCAGAACCATAATGGGTGGGAGCATCAACGTCAGGGGCTTGAAACAAAGGCAGTGTCTCTGGAGGAAGTGAAAGCTCATTTCTGCAGGACTTAGAGAAATAATCAAGTTTTGCATATTTTCCACAGATGCTTATCTGCTCATCATGTCAGATGCCCTGGGAGAAAGGATGTGCAAAAACGTGGCTCTGTGTTAGAGCAGAGCTGAGGCTGCAATGGCAAAGAACATCATATGAAAGATAGCACTCTGTGGTGTTATGCTAAACCATTTCCCTTCTCCAGGAGACTGAAAAGACCCTTCAGAAACTGGGCTACGATTTTTCTTAGTTTTTTCTCCTCTTATAAATCTCAGTTTATTGAGATATATCTGGTGGTATGTACATGTGGTGCTTTATTTAGGCACTGGTTGCCAAAGAGCTTGCTTTCTCATCCTCTCCTTCACAGGATGTGGCCCTGAAATGTTTGACAGTGGCATTTGTCTTTAGGATCGGTACAGAAGGCTCAGCATTAGGGACAGTATTGGGTGAAAGATGAAGATAACCACAGTGCTGTGCAGTGATAGTTCACCATTGAAAATGTGCCCATATGCTCAGCACAAGTAGTTTTACTTGGAGTAGGAGGCAAGAGAAAGGGAGAGTGTGGTATCTTGAAATAGTTGTACCTACTGCCTTAGCACAGTTTTAGCTCCACTATCATCTTGTGAAATGTTTTTCATGAAAGATATAATGAGACTCACGTCACTGCTTCACTGCTTCACTGCTTGTGGTGCATCATGAAGTCAGTAGCAGTGAGGGCTGAGACAGAGCAGTGCTCTGCTAACACACAGATGGAAAGAAAGATGGAATGAAGGGTGGTGGCAACATGGGAAATAAATCTTGTAAATTCTCTCTCATAACTGTAAAAATTGTACATAATTTGATCCTTTCTGAAGAGTTTTTTTCTAGTATCTAAAAAGGGAGATAACCTTCAGCTCAGCTTTGAGGGGATTAGCTATCTTTCCCATTCAGATGGAGAGCAGCAACTCACACTTCACAAGTCTCCCAGTAGCTGGTCTCTAATAACTTCAGTAAGGTTAAAAATTATCCTGTAAAATTGCCTGAGACTTTAACTGGCAACCCGTTTTACTGCTGGGAGGTGACTGTTAAACAATCTGTGTCTATTGGCGTGCAGCTCTATGTGCAAACCCCTTCCCCCACAACAGGCATGTAAAATCACTTGGCATGTTCAGGCACACTGATTGATTACTTATTTTTGTATCCTGCCTGTGTTCATTACCTCAGATACCGGAGGATATATGAAGTGTGTCCTTCAAGGCAACACCCAGTGCAGCTTGGCACTATGAACAGATACAGGTCACTGGCACCTGCGGCTTTGTCAAAGGCAGATTAGGTCAAACAGTATAAATTCAGGCTTTAAATCAAAGCCATAAGGAAGATATTTACCATTGCTGCTTTTGGCTTCTCTGTGATATGTCCTGGTTCAAAACCTGCTTTTGAGATATCCCAGATGTGAGCGCAAGTTGTGCATTATTTTGTCTCGATCACTTTGCTTCAGAAATCCTACAGCAAGAACATTTGGAGAGAATATGCAATTTGGGCATGTGATCTGCAAGAGGCAGAGATGACATTATCTAGATAATTGTTTTATTTAAAGAGATTTCTTTAGAGAGTTTTTCTGAAAGAGATGCTAATTATTAGTAATAGTGTGACTGACATTGGTTTGCTTTTATTAGCTGGGAAGATCACAGCTTGATTTTGAGCAAACAGGCCAGTGCTTTACTGTAGCAACCCATGAATGCAGACACCTCACATGATCAATGTCTTGTCTATAGGCTGAAATCAGCATGTTGATTTCTTATCTACATTCTGACACTACTGAGATTTCTGCTCACCGTGAGCTTATTCCACATTTAACTTATCTCTGTAAGATCAACTCCCTCAGCATCATAGTATGCTTGAGGCTGACACAAAGTAGGAATCAAGCTGGCAAACCGTCTCTGTTTTGGTGACTGTGGCTTCCTCTCTCCTTTTAGATTTTAAGTCATCTTTCCAATGGACATAGAAGAACAGAAAAAAACACAGTACAACTTCAGTGAACCTCATCATTTCTGAGCAATCAGAGTAGGAATCTGCCTGCAGGGAATATTAGTTGATGGCACCACAGACTATTGTAGATCATGACAAATGGGAGCAATTCTCAGAATATTTACATACATATTGAATAAAATATGTATAGAATATGTATTTTATTACTACTGCTGCATGTTTGCAAGGGGCCTGTTTACCAATGTGGTTCTCAAACCTGCAAGCAAGTGTACATTAACATATGGTCACATCCTTGTGCTCGTGTAAGTCCAGGTCCAGGTCTAGGAATATAGACAAGGGATGAGCTATGCCCTTTGAAATATTGGCTGACTGTCATTAAGAGATTCCTCTGAGAACAGTTTGCTATAAACAGGACTCAACTCCATTTTAATGTGGAACTGGATTTCAAAAAAAATTTGAAGGATTTTTGAATTCCAGCTTTTTGGTTTTTTTTATACCCAATTTTTAATTACGAACTATAAAGAAGGACCTATTTTTCTTGCCTATTTCCAGGATAAAAACAAGCCACCACTGTTTATCTCTGAAATGTAGTTAGCAAAGGTGATTGCAAAAGCAAAAGAGGACAAATTAAACACAATCACTTGCCCCAGGCGGATTCCTTGTCTTCTGTTACAATGCAGTGGTGCTGGGTAGCGCATCTTTGTGGCATCAATAATTTTAGCATTGATTAGAGACAAAATGTCAGTAGTAATCGCACAATATTAGTCTACAAAATTAGGTTAAAGTGATCTGAGTATGCAAGCTTTATGCAGCTCCTGAAGTTGTATAGGTACAACAAAATATTTCCATATGCCCTTGTAATTCCTGGTATAAATGAAGACAGGCTCATAGTACATGGCTGGCCAAGCCTGAAGCAGCAAAATACTGTTTGCTTGCCTTTGAGTGCAGAAACTGTTATGTTTAGAAAATTTTAGCCTGAAGTTAATTTTCTTACTTTTATTCGTTTAAATCAGAGATTTTTCTGTCTCGGTTTTAAGACACCTTTTAATGTTTCTCCTGAATATTACATTTTCAGAGGAAACTTTTTCCTTGTGCAAAAGTTCCAATGGTTGAGTGAGAGCTTCAGTGGTCAATCTGCAGTGTAAATGTGTATGGATGCTAGCTGGCCTCAGGAGACTAGTTAATGGGATGCTTTGGGTAGGGACATTGGCTGCTATTCCTAGCTATCTGAGGAATCTGTTGTGAAGAAAAACCCATTCAAATGCTCTGTTCCTCAGTTTACTTTTCAGCCACAGAAGAACATTTCCTTTTGTTGGGGCTGTGTAAGCAGCTGGAAAATTCATACTAAAACCTCCAGCTTCAAAAGTATCTTTGCTGGACTCTGCTGTACTGTCATAAGAAATACTGGGGCTTCACACTTTTGACCTAAAAATTATTATGACCTTATGGACATGAGGATAGTGCAAATTAATCACTAACTAGAAGAATTACAATATGGCTTTGTACCATCATAGGATAGATTAAGAAGGGACTTCTAAGAAGTGATATTTTTTCCTAAGGGAACAAACTAGGGAACAAACTGAGGCTGAAAATGCACCGAATGCAGTTGGCAATATTCTAAAATACTGCTTATTGCACCTCTCCTTTTAATTAAAAGGAAAGTCAGACATTTCTGAAAAGTCAGTGGGTGAGTTGTCAAAAGCAACAAAGACAGAAAATAATTTCAGAAAAAAAAAGGAAAGTCTGTGTAAATTATAACACCCATTCTTTTCTATGTTAAACCACAGCCGTGAACATTTCAGGTGACTTTTCTATGGCATTTTAAAATGAAATATGATTCTCTTGTTCATTCTCTGGCAATATGCCCTGAAATATTCCATTAAGTGTTTTCAATTACTTGCCAGTCCCAATAGGATCTCACTAAGAGGTTTTAAAAAGGAATCTTATCTAGTACTGTATCTAATGTAGTCTGAATGCTATCAATGTTTCAATAAATAAAAATAAATTAAGTTATATATATTAAAAAAAAAAAAGTTGTAGTTTTGAATCAATAGACTGGGTAGCAGCTGAAGAGATGCACATAGGCACACTTCTCCTTAAAAAAGGTTTCAGAACTTGGCACTGGAGCAAGGTTTTATTTAATATGTCATTTTCACTGACTTATATCACAGTCTATTTAAGGAACAAAAACAAAATGAAACCTAAACTACATTATTATTTCTGAAAGCTTAGCTGAATGTATTTTTGAAACATATGGAGGTACATTATCTGTATTATGACAGCAATTACTGGAAGAAGCTGCTGAGAGATGCGAGTTAAAGCACATTTGAATGCCTGGCTTTTACTTTACTAGAGTAGTTATATAGAGTGTATATTCCTGTCCTCTGCATGGGCACAATGCAATGTGAGGGCCATTTGTATTTCTACTAGTAAAGCTGATCATGTTATTCATTTTAGATAATTTACTGGACAAATGTATCCCATTCATTTAAACATTTAAGCACATAAATAATTTTACTGATCTGTGAAGTATCATATTTCAGGAAAGGAAACCTCTTTATTAATGTAAAGTGTTAGCAAGATCATGGGTTTGGACCCTTTTTTATTTCTTACTCCAAGCAGCTCACGGTAATAATCATAGAATCATAGAACCTTAGAATGGCTTGGGTTGGAAGGAACCTTAAATATCACCTAGTTCTGATTACCCCGGTATAGGCAGAGTTGCCAGCCACTAGATCAGGCTGCCCAGGATCCCAGCCAACCTTGCCTTGAATGCCTCCAGTGATGGGACATCTACAGCTTCTCTGGGCAGCCTGTCCAGTGCTTCCACATCCTCTGAGTAAAGAATTTCTGTCTAACATCTAACCTAAATCAACCTCCTCTTAATTTAAAACAATTTCCCCTTGTTCTATCAGTATCAGTCTTTGTAAAATATCGGTCTATCTCTGCAGTGAGGTCTCTCTGGAGCCTTCTCTTCTCCAGACTGAACAAGACCAGCTACCTCAGCTCTTCTTCATAAAAGGTGCTCCAGCTCTTTGATCATTGTTGTGGCCCTCCTTTTGTACTGTTCCAATAGCTCCACGTCTTTCTCGTGCTGGTGACCCCAGACTTGGATGCAGTACTCCAGATGGAGCCTTGCAGGGACAAAACAGAGGAGGACAATCACTTCCCTCTTCCTGTTGGCCACCTCTCTTGATACAACCCAGGATACAGCTGGCCTTTTTGGTTACAAGTGCACACTGCTGGCTTGCATTCAGCTTTTCATTCACCAGGACCCCCAGGTCCTTCTCTGTAGGGATACACTTGAGTAGTTCTCCCATTCTGTTTATATTTCTGGGATTGCTCTGACTCAAGTGCAATACCTTTTGTTGAATTTGTTGAATTGTTGAATAAGTGTTCTGTTTATCTTGACTATGTGTTTGGTTCTACTGATGGCTACAACTGAGGTGTGGGAGAGCCTGTCTAACACCATGCAGCATTACTTTTGTTCTCTGACTGGAACATCAAACATGAGCAAGAACTCACGTTAGAATGATTCTTTTTAATTTCTTGGAGTGTGTTCAGAGGAGTGCAACAAAGCTGGTGAAGGGTCTGGAGCACAAGCTTTCTGAGAAGCAGCTGAGGGAACTGGGCTTATTTGGTCTGGAGAAGAGGAGGCTTAGAGGAGACCTTTTTGCTCTCTACAGCTACATGAAGGGAGGTTGCGTTGAGGTGAGAGTCAGCCTCTTCTTCCATGTAATTAGCATTAAGACTAGAAGAAAAGTGTATTCAGGCACTGGAACAGGGAGGTGGTGAATTCATCGATCCTGGAAGAGTTAAGAAAACTTTAGATGAGGGGCATGGTTCAGTGGGAAATATTGGTGATAGGAGGGCATTTAAACTGGATAGTCTTGGAGATCTTTTCCAACCATGGTGATTCTATGATTCTATGATTCTATAATAATCTTCCATAGGAATAGTGGAAAAAAATAAGCCAACTGATTTTCAGACAGACTTAACTGGTTGTAAATGTAGTTGCATGATACGATTGTAGTGGGTGTGTTACAGAATCACAGAGTTGTAGGAGTTGGAACGGATCTCTGGAGATCATCTAGTCCAATCTCCTGTTAAAGCAGTTTCCCTAAAGCAGACTGCACAGGACAGTATTTGGATGGATCTTTAAAATCTCCAGAGGCGACCTCACAACCTCCGTAGGCAGCTTGTTCCAGTGCTCTGTCACCTTCACAGTAAATAAGTTTTTTCTCGTGCTCAGTTGGAACTTCCTGTGCTCCAGTTTGTACCCATTGCCCCTGGTCCTATCACTGGGCACTACTGAAAAGTGCCCTGCCCCATCCACTTGACTCCCACCCTTCATATATTTATAAGCATGGTAAGATTCCCTCTCAGCTTTCCCTTCTGTAAGACAAACAGCCCCATGTCTCTTCTAGGTTCATGATTTATGTCTCTAACAAGATGCTAGGATCAAATTGCCCTCTTCCACCTTTCTCATGGCCTGGCTGTGTTCCCTGATGTGCTCAAGATTCTTTGTCCTGGGAGCACTCAGCCTTCACAGCAAGAAGTTGTGAAAAACCATCATTGTTTTCATATTTAATGACAGCCTGGCTGCTGGGAAATGAAAGTAAAGAAAGGAGAGCTCCATCACTGTCTAATTTGCTTGCTTGCAAGCTTCTTGGCCTCATGTCGTATTTTAACAAAGATTTATAATGTACTGACTATCTAAGGCCCTAGGGTTGCTAAAAGTAAAGGTTGGGGGAGGGAACAAAAGCTGTTAATAGAAATGTAACATTCCATTATGATAATTAACAGGAAATGTGAAGATTTTTATAAATTGCTTATCTGTTTTAATTATTCTTGAGACATCTGTAATATTAATACATGGATAAAGGACAGTTAATTGGAAAATAAATGAGAGATCTAAATGTATTTTTTTCCCCTGTGTATTTCTAAGGAAGCCTTGATATTAAATCTTGAAACTCCAAATTCTTCTTGTTATATTTTAGAAACGTATAAATTAATCAAACATTCATTACACAAATCAAGACTTGCCAAATCCCCACTCTGTTGGATTAACTGGTGAAGGAATCTTACTTCTGTGAAAACAGTGGTATTTACTTCAATTTTTAAAACATTTTCTTTGTCACCACCATCACCGGTGTAGAAAATTCCATTCATATGTAACAGTTTTCTGTAAATGATATTTCCAATATTTTTTTCTACTGCTGCATGATTCACAAATGTGATTTTTTCATACAGATAACAACATGTTTTAAGCATGAATATGATGACTCTAGTATAGCAGCAATTTTCCATTAAGTCTTTCTGGGAGCCACTACAAAACAAACCTGTATGTATATTCCCATTGTATAGATAGTAGTAATGTGCTATGTGTGTATATTCACACATTTGAAGAATAAATGCAGAAAACCCAAACAATTAACAATTAACTGTATGGGCATTTGTGAGATAAAATTGAAAAGGTAGGAGGAGAATAAAACTTGAAAAATGTAGCAGATACAGAGGTAAATGTCTTTAAATCAAAAGTAGGTCTTAGAGTTTCTGCTCTGCTGCAATTTCATGTTTATTAAAAGGATTTATCCTGAAGTCATCAAGACTGAGACCACTAGCTGTTCAGTTCTCCTCCATTTATCTTATTGATTTCCAAGTTACGAGGATTACAAAACCCAGCCATGCAAACCCTCCTCCAAAGCTTTTTTCAGGCTCCATGAAAAACACATTCTGAAAACAACATGGAATTTAGTCTTCCTCTCTTTTACCCTCTCTTCCCCTCCAATCTTTTCTTTCACTGTGGTGAGCATGGAGCTAAGGATAATCAGGCAGTTTCTTACAGAAACACTACCTTCTTCCTTTCTTCCTTTCTCCTTAGAATAGAGAGGGGTTATATAGAGAGAATCCCCAGAAAAGTAGAGAAATTAACATACAGATTACTGTATGTGCATGTATATGCAATGTACATTGAACCTATTAACTGCAGAATGCATAACTGCCAATTACTCAAGTGCGTGTTCTGTTTTCTCTGATGCACTCTTGAGCTTTGTTTCAGAAATATTTTTCCACTGTGGGCTATTTTAAAGAAGAAACCCAGCCACTGGGAAGTTAACTGCTCTTAAAGGAAAGAAGTGCGTACAATTTTACTATTATTTTTTTTTCCCCAGAAGTTAGAAGGCATCAGTTAATGCTGAAATGTGAACTTCTCCTGTATTTCCCTATTTATGTTCCAGCTTTAACCTGAGAGGTTTGTCTTCCATATGCCTCACTGATTTGAGTCTTACAGATACTAATATGCCTTTTGACTTATAACATTGGAGAGGGCTCCATGAGGTTGCCACGGACCTCTAATGAAGGAACCAGTGAAATCAGGAGACCATTTCAGACCTTGCTAGGTCCTGGCTTTTGTGGAGACAGAGGGCCTCGCTTGGCCTAGCGGGGGATCTAAGTGGGGTCATGTAAAGAAGAATGCATCAAAAGATTTCTTAGGCTGATTCTGTTTGTTCTCTTCTTAAGGGAAAATACCATTACAGTGAGTACATTAATGAAGTCATGGCAAAAGAAACATCTTCCCTTAGTATGGTGTAACTGAAACCAGTTCCTGGGTGTTAAGCGCTCATCCTGGAAGTCCTTGGTCAGATAACACAATTTTACGGTATTGTTGCTGCAGGTGTTTTGAATTTTATTGGCCAAACACCAAATTCTGGTTATATTTATGATAACTAAAGTGTGAGAATCAAGTGATCCAGGTTCTTTTGAGTGGCGTGCAACCACAGGTACGAACTGGAACACAGGAAGTTCCATACAAACATGAGGAAAATCTTATTTACTTGGAGGGTGAAGGAACACTGCAACAGGCTATCCAGAGAGACTGCGGAGTCTCCCTCTCTGGAGATATTCAAGACCCACCTGGATGCTTTCCTGTGCAATCATCTACTGTGTGGAATCTGCGTTAGCTGAGGGGTTGGACTTCATCTCCAGAAATCCTTTCCGATCCCTATGGTTTTGTGATTCTGTGATTTCTGTTTTCTTATTTGCTTGAAACAGTCACTTATGTAAACCAGTAACAGGAGTGGCTTGAATAAAAGGAACAATTAACTTCAGAATAATAAAAAACTTACCATGGGCAATGAAGTTCAAGAATGAAGTCATACTTACAGAAGTTACGTAGTAACTATCACTAGCACATCTACAAGACTCTAATAGATGTTTTTCCATGTGTCTTGTTTGTGTAGCAGTAAAGAGATCATTTCTATAAACTGAAATATAGTAAAAAGATTTACTAGGCCCAATTCTTTCATAGAACTGTTACTGATCTTTATTTACCTTTTTTTTTTTTTTTTTAATGAGATAAACTCCTTTAAATTCCAGGAAAGAATAACAAAGCTATGCATCTTGTATACAACTTGAAAATTTATATGAACAAGTGCATGTATTTCTTTGCAGTATTCCAAAAGTAAATTTCTTGGCAGTATCTGACAGATTTTTGTAATAGAAGCATATTGGGATTTGGAATCTGTTCTCAGGGAAAAATTGCACTCCTATCCACTCAGTGCTTGAGTATAGAATAAATCTTCATTAGAAGAAGTCCTTTTCCTGCATCCTGGCTGATGGAGGCCAGAGGTGAGTGACAGTCACCCCGATAGGACCATCCTTTCGTAAAGATTGGAAGCTTGCCTAAAAAACCTATGGCAGATGTGCAGATTTCCCTCTCCTTCCTGTTCATTTGGGTGCATCCATGTGGTGGGGTCCTCACTGATTGCAGACCCATAGCAGAAAAGAAGACTGACTCACAGAAGCCATGTGACATGACTCATGTCTGTAGGTGAAAAGACATGATGTAACATCTGTTTGAACTGCTCCAGTGTGCTTGGTTTTATGAGTCAAAAAGTTAGATCTAAAAAAGAGGCACTCAAGAATCCCCCATGTACATTGCTTTCACCAGTGAATGAAGTTAACACTTGGAGGAAACCTGGCTTTTCCTAAACCGTGTGGTATTAGGGCTTGAAAAAATGAGTGTGATCAGAGCAGTGTGATAGAAGGAGAACCTTTTTCATGGTATTTCTGTATGCTTAATGCATTCATACACACCACTTTATGACAACAAAGTGTGGTTTAATAGGCAGTGCAAAACAGAAGATATATGCACAGATCAAATGTGGTAAGGGAGATGCATTAGAATATTGTTATTTAATTGTGTCCAAAGCATCTGAGCAAGAAAGCAAAATTAAGATTGCAATTTAATGGTGTAGTGATAGATACATTACCTAGCTAGAAACTTGAATTTAAAAAAAATGCAAATAAGTGGAGATTTGAATAGTGGTTTATGAAACTATATACTTCCTTTTTCCCATTGGCTACTTTTTGTTTGCCTATCTGCCTTTTTGCAGGGTTGGCCTAATTATTTTTATTCCCATGAGTAAGGTGCAGTGAATGCGCACAGAGGATACAGAACAGCCCATATGCATGTTTGCTTGTGCATAGAGATATACATGAATTCGCTCATGTATACATATTTATGACCTCTTTATGTTGTGTTTATGTGCATACACATACGCATGCACTTAGAATATCCAATACTTTAAGCCACTGGAGATTTGTTTCAAGCACATGTATTTCCAGAATGCTTCCCTCAGCTATCAGCAGCAGTACAAATAAGCCTTCCTATCCCTGTTCTGTTGAGATAAAGCTGCCCTGCCATCACTGACCTGAAATCTCAGCAAGCTGATGAGTAGATCTCGTTTCTGATGTGCATTTTGATGAGCCATCAATATAAATCCAATCTGGGTTGCAAGCTAGCTGATGCGTGGCTGGCCTCCTGTTTCTTATTTAACACAACCATATTTTTCTCATTCCATATACCAAATTATTTTACAGTTCTCTGTTTCACCTAAATTCAAAACCGAAATACACTTCAGCTGATAAGAGGAATCCGTACACAAGAACAAGTGAAAAGAAAGAGCTGCACACGTTTTCAGCCCTAATTTAATACACAGATGGTAACGATAGGTGTTGGTTGCAAGAAAGGAGTTGTTCAGGAGGATCTGCTTGGCTGAATTTTGATTTTGTTTCCAGCAGATCTCCTCACATGGTATTGTTTATGCAAATACACCCTCTTTTTAGAAAGCGTCTGGCTTCAGAAAACCCCTGGCAGTAGAGCACAAAAGCTAAGTTGTACAGCAGCTAGCGGACCTGAAAAGAGAGGCTGAATGGAGCAATGGATGCAATATGCAGGCAGCCAGATAAACAGAAGAACCATTCTTTTTCTGGTTACCAGTGGTGTGTGGAGAAGGTAGCCTACCCCAGAGGGAGAAAGAAAAGGCCCTGAGAGGGGGGCAACTACCCTGCTCCTATTGAAAAACAGAAAAGGCTAAAGGGGACCAGAGCCAAGCATTACAGACGCTACTATGGTTAAGACATAAAACTGCCCTAACTCACATGTAGGACCTTTTATGGTGTTGCTAACTTTGCCAAGAGAAAATTAACCAAAAAGCAAATCTAATTTGCTTGTAGGTAGGAAAGATGAAAATGAGCAAAGTGGAGTAACTCCTACAGTAACTTTCTAACCTCCAGGAATGAATGGAGATGTTTTCTTTTTATAATCAGCTTTAGTAAATAAGGGCCTTGGCAAATGTTTTCTCAGCAGCAAACATTTAGATGGGATGTACATGAATAACTTATATGTAGTTGCATACAGACAGAGGGAATAAGTGAGCACTAGTAAAAGAATTTTCACTATAGAATATGTTCATAATTTATTTTTTTTCCATGTATTTGTTATTCACCCAGCAAGTGTAAAAGTTAAAAAGATAGGTAGAACCCAACTACTTCCTAGCAAAAAACAAAACCAAAAACATTTATTAGCATACTTTAGTAATTCCACCCCATTATTTAATAAAGCCACTGGTGTCAGTGCCAAATATCATTATATATTTTCTTAAATATTTGAAATGATACTTCACAAAATAGAACAAAGTTACTGTTAATTTTCTAATACATTCATGTTTTCACACATCTTTCCTCAAATGCTATACATAAGTACAGCAGGTGTGTTTAGTACACAGAACACACACAACCTCAGAAATTTCCAGTATCATGTTGTATGCATAACTGCAAATTTAACTTGCATGTGCATTTTGCTTTGCTTGCTTCATTCAAAGGGTTTCATATGTTATGAAGAAAGCATCGGCTCTGCTAAGTGTAATTTTTGTCAGGTCATTCCTATGTTGAAATATATGAATAATGTATTTTTAATTTCATTAGTTCTGGATGCTCATCTTTTAAATGAAAGAACAGGTCTAGAATGGTTGCCTTAAAGAACAGTTTAGGAAAGCATCTTGAGTTGCTATTGTGCAAAATACGGTCATTAATTCAACCTTACATCTTATTCTTTTTATGCCGGAAAATCTGAAAACTGAGTTCATGAGAGAGTGGCATCATCTGCATTTCAGTGGCCTGCCTTCAGTATAAAAGCTATCTTCTCTCTCTTTTTTGTACCCCTACAGGAACAGTAGCTGAGACAAGGCATTTTTTGGAGGGTTGTGTGTGTTGGATTGAGGGGTTATTTGCCATCTGCCATCAGCCTGTAGTTTGCATATCAATAAAAACAAAAATAATAAACTAATTTCAGGCATATATGATACAGTTAATGTGGAAGGCCTATTGTTAGAGGAGAAATAGTATATTCTTATCAGTAGCTTTAAACTGCTATTCATCATTTCTAAAGGGCAATTATTTGGAATCTATTAAACTGGAATTCATAATACCCCTGCATACTGAATTTTAAATAGAAATCTGTATTTAGATGAAGGAATACATTAGTATAAATAATTAGAGCACTGAAAATCCATGACTTCATTTTTCACTCACATTCTCATTTGCACAGGATATAAAGTATCAAGGATCTGAGCATTTAAAGGAAACTTCCCAAGTTTCCTTTTGAGGCAGAAATTTGGACAGGGGAGACAGAGGAGAGGCATTTTTGTGTCAAATGTCTTGTAATGGTTGTTGAATTTCAATGGGCTGGTTATTCAAAGGTGTTATTACAAAGCTGGATATCAGTGAGTAAAAGTAACGGATTAAACAATGTGATAGAAAGTGACAAGGACTAAAGAATAGAAACTGTTTAACAACCCAGTAAATGTTCAGAATCTCTCGTTAAGAGGTTCACAAGCAAGTAAAGCAAGTGAAAATCCAAGACCAACGAGACACAGATAAATATTACTATCACATACTGCACATATTTTCACAGTGAATGTGGTTTTGAGATGTAGAAGAGCGCACACAGCATAGGGACACCTTGCATCTGCCTTGAAATGGTGTGAAGATCAATCATTCCAGCAATCTCACAGTTAAACATCACTTCTTACATCACTTCTTACAAGAAGCTGTTCAGCATATGAGTACATAAGCATATGGGTATGCACACACACACACACACCTTTGTACCAAGAAATTTCCCAGCAAGAGAATTAGTGCACTGAATTTGATTTACAGTGAACAACTAACCAAGAGCATGAGAATATGAGCTCCATGTCGGCTGCTCTATAAAATCCTGCTATTTGTTAATTTACAGCCACAATAACACGGCTGTTTGGAAGTAAAGATCGTGCTTCAGCCTGATGCTTTCTTGGTTGTGACTCTGTTTCTGCAGAAACAGCAATTACAGACTAATAGGGAGATATTAAATGAGTTCTCTGCACTACCCCCTGCAGCACTGTGGAGAGGATGCCCTGGGTGGGCATGGTAGTCACCAGACCTCCCATACAGAGGTCAGGAAGACTGCCAGCCCCTTGGAGTGTTTTAGTGTAGAGGGTGGAATGGGCTGTAGCTGGGAAAAAATATATATGTATTTTCTCTGAGAAAACCAGGCAGTTAATTTTTGACAAGTAATTTTATTGCCTTTTTAATATAGCTCATTATTATGGTTTTAGAGTTAGAGATACTTATTTGTGACTCTGTGGTTTTGGGTTGGGTAGAAAATTCTACACCATATTGAGTAAGAATGCATTTTTGTTGCAAAGAATTTTCCTGAACTGCATTTCAGTGCTCTGGTCTCTGATCCTCCTTGCTGTAGGAAGCAGAAGGCCATTGATTAATTCCTCGGTTCAGAAACATGTCAGCAGTCTTGCAAAAGCATCCATAAACTAGACTTCAAATAAACTATATTTCACAAGGTCAGGCTTTGTACAGTTGGACTATATTTGGCTACCTGATATCCTGTTTATGATACAGTTATTGATCCATGATAGATGGTTACATGACAAATGAATCTAAGTTAAGACTTGTGTACACATGAAACTTGGATTGATTTTCTGTCTTCAGCACCTCAAAAAGTATTTTCTGAGCTGCATGATCTAGTAACTATAGTTTGACAGCACTGAACATTACAGTTTTATAATAATAATAAGCAGATGGACATTAATAATCATGGTAAATTATATATACTTCAGAGGAAACACCTAGCCAGTGTGGGCCTTGATACCTTTTTTCTTATGCTAATCCATATCAGGACAGACACAATACAAGAGATGTCAGATAACTGGGAAAGTCAGAAATATTGTTTGGATGTCCATGTCTAACATAAGCCTGATGCAAAATCTGTAGATGGAAAAACATATAGCAGTTTCCAGCATGGCTTCTTCAGGTTTCTCAAAAGAAGGCTTAGCAGGAAGTCTTTGGTTTACAAGATTTACATGGAAAGCAAGCAGCAAAAGATGGGATAGAGTAATGAAATTTTGGTGGCTGAAAATCTTCTAAGTGGGTGCAAGCTCTTGCCTTGCACTATCAAAATAACTGAGTACATGTTCAACCCGAGAGCAGAAGAACAATATTCTTTCTAAATGAAACTATTTATGTGGCTCAAAGTTAGGCAGGTGCACAAGAAGCATGTGGTGAATTGGATGCAGAGTGTTCATCCCTTTACAAAATCAATCCTGGGAAGTGTGGCTTGAGATCAGGTCAATAGCATTAGTAGCTCTCAGCCTCAATTAGGAAACTTAGATAGAGAACAGGCAGATTTCAAAAGAATTTATGTTCATATTTTAAGTGCATGTTTGAAACACGTCTAGAGAGCGGTGCTCCCCATTAATTGTCATCTTGTTAAGTTTAATATATTAATGATTTCTCTGTCTTCTGCAGTATTCAGCACATCAGAAAGAATATCACTACAGAACAGTCTATGCTGTCAGCAGTACAAGTTGCAGAATGAATTACTACTGAATCTCAATTTAGGGATCAGGAGAGGATGTGCTGAGCACGTGAAAACACAGAAGCAAAGCGACATGCCATGGCTCTGTGGATATGTGGATACAAGCAATTACAGCTGAACAGATGTGGGTAAGCTGCTGAACAAATAGAGGTCCTGCACTTCTTCATGATTTGCCCAAGGATCGACATTCTAAATATACCTGATCGAAGACAACAAATAATGAAATTGTCGAGTGAACCTGAACATCAGAATAAATTTGTGAAATCTTCTCCTTATATCAGAAAGAAGCTTCAGAAAACAAATAGCAAGACCGCTTGTAGTTAAGTGCTGAAGAATGAAAGGAACGACTTCCCAGCATTTTTATTCCACCTTCAGCATATTTTGTTATATATATATATAATTACATACATATATGTATACACACAGGTATATGTGCATATATTGTTTTTCACTAGAGGAATAAGCCATCTTATTTATGTCATAGCTGAGAGGTGTGAATTTCCTCTGTGCTTTACCCAGCTTCATAGATGAATCCCTGATGGCAGATCACACTGCACAGAAGGCTGGTGGGTGACAGGGGCCACTGCTTACTAATGGCTGCATCGGGAGGAGCTATGCTGTGTGGGTAGATACCCACTTTCTCCTCATCCCTAATTTTGGGGTCTTGTATCTAGAGAGTCCATTGGAAGGATTCATATGGGGGGGCAGAGAAGTAAAATACAATCTACATTCATAAAATGGTGTTTTCTTAAACAATCACATTTCCCTCCCCCTCTAAACTCAAGGAGTGAGAATAAAACTGCCTGACAGGCTGTATTCTTATTGAGCCATTTTTCAAAGCCTTATAAGGAGAAGAAACTGTGGCATAATTAATATGTTGGATGGTTGAAGACATTATTGAATCGTAACTGCAGCATTTAACTGCAGTTAAAGTATTCTTAGCCCCTGGGTCTTTACCATTGTATAATCATGATCAGCTGTTTTGGATAAACGATGGAGAAAGTAATATAAATCTTCCCAAAATTTACAGTGAAGAATAAAAGCTTCTATATCAGCATACAGCTTTTCCCTGCTCATGGAACTGAATCAATCAATACTGCATTATGCATTGCTGGAGTGCATAGTAGCAATCACTATTTGACAGTAAGGGTATTTTGCACAGCAGTGAAGGTTATCTATATAATTTGCTTTAAACTTTTGGGTTCTCTACGTTAGTCCTTTGGGAGAACTGCAGGAAACATTGCTCTGTATATTTTCTATTTGCTGAAAATTGTAGCATAGTCATCAGAAAAAGAAAAAAAAAAAGAAAAAAAAAAGAGAAAAGATAACAAAGTTTTACTAATAAGAATGATCCATACACTGAGATAGACAGATATGTTTTCCCGTGGACAGTGGAAAGAATGCAGATGTAAAGCCACCGGAACCCATTTTCAACCAGGAAATCTCAGATGGAAGTCTGGAAGTAGTGACTGAATAATAATAATAATAATAATAAAATGAAGTGGACTTCAGAGCAATTGTTTGCCACCTTTTTCAAATTCAGTTTTGCAGCACCACTACGAAGGGACTTCTTGCTTCAGGCCAGGCTGGATGATTTGTGAAGGCAGCGAAGTGAAAATAAAGCAAAAGTGTCCCTCAAAAAACACCTGTTTTGGTTGAGTGTGTGGTTTTCTAAATACATGCAGAAAGATATATAACCCCAACATGTATTCAGCAGAATGGATTTTGTTAACGTCAATAGCTAAACACCATCTTGATCTGTTTTATCAACAGGGACAATAGTTAATTTTTAAATGATTCCATCACTATATGTAGTTTATATAAAGGAGGTGAACTGAGATTTCAAGTAATTACAGTAATTAAAAAGAGAGGTGAACAGGGCAGACTATTTGTTACACTACGTATGATAAGAAGAGAGGCGCCATTCAAAGAGTTATGACTTGTTAGTGAGTAGGAGACACTTGAAATTGTCAAGAAGTGCTGTTTGAAAAAACAAATGAAGAAAAGCAGATAAAATCATCTATTATTAACTAATGTAAGCATATGAATTTCAGTGTGCAGCATGCTTGCTACCGATAGTCATGGCGCATTGTTACAGTGAATGAATAACACTGTCACAATGGATAATATCACATATTCTGGCTATACAAGTGATAGGAAAACCATCAGAGTTTCACAATAAGAGAGCAGCTTTGAAATTAAAATAATAATAATATTAAAAACCAACAAACCCACCACCATGAAGTTAAATTCTTGAGTGGTGAGCAGTGTAACCTTGGCCTACTGTAGTAAATGAAAGAGCACAACCTGTTTGTAGGAGATACACGTTCTGCATGCATATTTTAGTTGATTTTAATCTTGCTGATTGAATTTAGGGTGAATATTAAAAGCAAACTCATCATTCTTTTGCACTTGATATTTCCAGTGGAAGGAGCACTGGCTAGTTCAATATCTTTCCTCCTACAATAAAATAAAAATTCATGGTGCCACTTCATTAACTTCAGCTTCTCAACAGTGTCTATGAAATTTCCTCCTATTTGGTTTGTCTTTCTTCATCACCTCCAAAATAGATCCTTTGTATCTGTATTTACAATAATGTTGAGCATTTCCCTCATAGGTACAGAATATCCTAGATTCCTCCAAATCAATCATAAATTAGTAAGGCAAAATTAGTTAATTAAGCAATGTTTACTTAATGGCGGGACTTGTAAACCACAGCAGAAAGGTAGTGTTTATGGATTTTTTACATAAATGGAAGAAAACCAGGATTTTTCACTTTCTTCTGGGAAACAAACAAACAAACAAACAAACAAACAAAAACCATGAGGTAAAAATGAGGACATGGGATGCAGTGATGGCTGATATTAGTATTTCTACCTGCCTAATGGCATCTCAAAAGAAAACAGCCCCCCCCCCAAAAAAAAACAAACAAATCTGTGGATGAAGGAAGAGTGTTCAACAAAAAATGGGCAGATCAGTACTTTTTTGTCAAGACAAATAGCATGGCACTATGCTTAATTTGCAAGGAAATCATGTCAGTTTGCAAAGATTACAATCTGAAAAGACATTATATGCAAAAGCATGCCACCAAATTCAGTGAGTATCGAATAATGCTTCATAAAGGCAAAACAGTGGAACTGAAAAAAAGCCTCAACACAAGGTTTTTTAAAACGTTAAATGGACTGCTGTAAAAGCTAGTGACATGCGAACAAATCCGATGGCAAAAAAATCAAACCACTTACTGATGGTGAGTTTATTAAGCAGTGAAAGGACAGCATGACAGATACAGACAGATACAGAATGAGTCCTCGTAAAAAATGGATTCTTCTAACATCAGTTTGTCTCACCAGACTGTAGCCAGGTGAATTTAAGAAACAGGAAAATCTATTGAGAGGTATTGGACAGTAAAGCTACTAATTTCTTCTTCTTCTTCTTCTTCTTCTTCTTATTATTATTATTATTATTATTATCATTATTATTATTATTATTATTATTATTTGCTGTTGTGGTAGACTGTAGAAAGTAATGATGCTACAGGTATTGCTCAACTTGCCATTTTCTTCAGAGGTATTGGTAATGAACATAATGTCAATGAAGAAATGGCTTCCGTGCTGTCACTGAAAGACACAACTAAATCCCCTTGTTTGTTTGAAGCAGTAGAAAAATATGTTAAAGTCATTTTCTTTAACTTTTGTTAACATATCTGGTATAGCTACTGATGGTGCTCCATGGATGGTCAGTAAAAAATAGAATTAATAGAAGATGATGAAATTGCTGCCTGCAACTCACATTTGAATGAAATATCAGTATAACATACATCAAGAAAATTTATTTATGAAAGCTTTAACAATGGATGATGTCTTGAAAATCATCATTAAAACTGGGAATTTCATAAAGTCCAAGGGACTGAATGATCATCAATTCCAGGAGTTCCTTAAATGTATGGGTACTGATTCTGGGGACATCTGCTTTTCTGAAGGACAGTGGCTAAGCCAGGGTAAAATGCTAAAAACACTTTATGACTTCAGAAATGAAATCAAGTCCTTTATGGAATTAAAAAGAAAATTTGTGCCAGAAGGTGAAAATAAAAAATGGCTCACAAATTTAGTATTTTCTGTGGATTTGACTGTTCATTTAAATGAGCTAAACATGTATCTTCAAGGTAAAAATAAACTTATCTGCGCTATGTTTCAAACCATAGCAGCATTTGAAATGAAATGTAAATTATGGCAAGCTCAATTTATGGCAAATAATTAAATGCATTTTGATATGCTGGCTGTGCACACAGCCCTGTGCTTAGCAAAAAACAGCAAAAAATGGGCAGCCTTGCATTCCAGTTTTGATAAAGAAATTTAAGAAGTGGTTTCAAGATTTCCAAAAAAGTCATCAATTGTTTTGTGTATTTGCAACCTCACTTTAAGTTAACATTAGCTGTGAATTTTCAAGTGGAATGCTTAAAGTTGCCAAAGACATTCAGTTCAAAGAAAAAATTGGTCATCTCTTTACTGGACTGTAAAAAAGCCTATCATAACAGAAAAAAAAAATTCATTGCTTGAAAATCATGCTTTGTTCACGTCACCACTTTTTGGCACTATGTACATTTGTGAGCAATTATTATCAAGGATGAAGCATGGGAAGAGTAACATTTCACCAAAAATCTCTGACAAACACCTTGAAAACTCACTAACAATTGCAACCACTTCCATTTTAGTTCCATTGAACTAAACATTGATGCATTAGTTTCATAAAAACAGGATCAAATATCCCACTAGTTTTATGTCTGTGTTGCTCTCCGTTTGTTTTAATAAAAAAAAACCACATAAAAAATAAATCTTATTCCCTATGCCCATTAACTTCATTGTATATTTTACATGCAACTCAAAACTACTCCTGTTGGCTCAGTGTAACTCAGGCAAGACAAAAGATTGGACACCCATGATATAAACACTAAATGCATCCTAAGAGGATTATAATTCTTGTCTGCTGATACATCTCTCATATATCATATCATTAAAATGCTGAAAATAACTCAAATACAGTAAGCACGTTGACATGGAAGCAAGAAATTTGGAATGTGTACAGGTCTAAGGTAGCATGGAAGAAGGATTTAAATTCTTCGTTCAGACAAAAAAAATTTACAATTTGCCAGAGAGACTGTGAGTCTACATCTGTGGAGAATTTCAAAGCTTAGCTGAAGAAATGCCTGAGAAACCCACTCTAAGTTTGAAGACAGCCATTCTTGGAGCAGGAGGGTGGACTAGACAATCTCCGGAGTTCCCTTTCAGATTCATTTATTCTATTACTCACAGAAGACTTAGCACATCACATCACTGAGAAACAATACTAAATGCAGTAAATTCATTATATGAACCTGTAATACACATCAACTAAAATTCTGCTGGTTTTGAAATACAATGCCTCTCTTTGAAACATTATGTAATCACATAATCAATCTGATGAGCTGAAGTGGAGAAGATGCAGTATCACTACATATTTCTAAAAAGAATATATTTCTAATATATTTCTAAAAAGACAAAAATATTTAATATAAAATCTTCTAAACTGCATCTTTTAGTTTTATTTATTTTTTATTTTTTCCTATAGAAGATCTCAAGGGGGAAATTTTGTACAGTTTCAGATGTTTTCTTTCCCATCTCTTAATTCGCACTAGTTTTAAATCACACTGAATCTGACTCAATATTACACAGGCTACTTTAAAACACACATTATTTTTTACTTTTGTAAGTAAATTTGTTGCATCTCTTTTCCTGTGAAACATGTGAATTATTCATCTTATATTGTTTTGTTTCTTTGATGAAAACTTCATGGAAAAAAAAATCATATGAGTATCTTGAGTTCACTGCATTAAAAAAAAACAACACTGTTGGTATAGGTAGTAGGATCTGCAGCACTGAATTCAGTATTCCCCATAGAAATCATTTGCTTTCACTGTACTGAAGAAAAAAACAAAATCATCAAGTTCTTTACTGCCAAGGGTGCCTGCAATCTCCAAGGACACATTTTTATTAATAATTTTCAAACACTTACAAAGAGTGCAACTTGCCTTTGGTATTCTCTAGTAAATTATACATTACTTTTTGTTTCAGAAGATTCAGAATATTTCCTTGGATGTTTAAAGTATTGTATATCCACATGAAATCATGTGACAATGAAAGACATTCAAAGAATACAAACACACCGGATAAATGAATCACATGAAATCCTTATTGATGTGTAGAAAAAATAGTTTGTTTTAATTTGAATGTACCTTTTCTGTGCTATGCACAGCATGTGAGACCCCCTGAATATAGTCAGAACTGAAATATTTGTATTATAGCTGACTTATGTAAAATTGATGAAAACATCAAGCGATATATTCCTAATGATTAACTTGTTAGTATGTTCTGTTTTTTTTTAACTACACTTATCGGTGTATTATTATGTTCAGAAAAAAACAAACAACAACAAAAAAACCTGTACTGTCTTTTGGTAGGATTTTTTTTTTTAATGCATCCATTTGATTTTCAATTTGAATATTCATAGAAAATAAACAAGAACTATCCCAATGAGGCTAAGTAAACCAAACACAAATGAAAGGATGCAGTCTATATGTATATATTTATTATTATTATTATTATTATTATTATTATTATTATGGTTTGTTTTGTTTTGTTTTGTTTTTGCTTTTCAGCGAATCTATAACTGCTATGAGGCATCTAATAGTATTTCTTCCCTTTTACTTGTTGGCTGAGAAGACAACCAAACATCTACATTGTCTTTGAGGTATGATGGTGTTTAGCATGAAAGCGAGGCCATACCAAAAAGAAATATTCTATTGCAGGGGAAATTTGAAAGCAACAGATGCTGCTGTGGGACATCCATACTACTACCTGCAGTGAACACCACTGACGTTACAGTTAACTAATTCACCTTGTGGCATGAAGTATCCAACTAGACAACATTTCCATTAGTTTCTGTTTAAATCCCCCACAGAGGCCCAAATTATACAGCAACCAGCAGAGAAGGTAGGACACTGTGGGACTGGAAGGCTATTAAAAAAGCAGATCCTCAACATTTTGGGAAAAAAATGTATATATTTAGAAAGGTTGTGGAGGCCTAACAGTTAGTAGCTGTGCTCAGCGGTGCCCATTATATTTGTGAGTCTCGAGATCTTCTGATTTTTAGGGTCCTCTTGAGTGTTGTCTCAGCCACAGAGACTCAAGTTTGGAGTGATTTATTTGTGTGCACAGCTGAGGTCCCTTCCAACCCCTATGATTCTCTGTGATCTATAGGATATCTACATGGCATGCAATACTGGCTGGCCTTGAGATATCATCTACATCTTAAATCTTTGCTGTCCATCCTCACAGGGTCTTGCAGTCATGATATTCCTCCAATGTCTGCAATCTGCTTACACAACCTATTGAATTCATACAGTTTGTGATCCTCTAAACCAAGATGTCACCAGCAAGGTAAGGAAAGAAAGTTAAAATAACGGGAGAAGTCCTAATGGGCAAAGAGAACCAAGTCATCTATCAGTTCATTCCACTTTGACTGATACCAGAGAGTGAGCCATAAATCTTCTGAAAAGTTGCTGCCAAGTTCTGTTTCACTGTTATGATAATTACGATTTTGCCTAGTGAGCAAGAAGCAAAAGGATGACAAGCACAGAACTGTAAATTTTCAGTCATGCTTTTGTGGCACTGTGTGAGAAGCTGCCTATGAGGTTATCACCTGAAGACAGAAAACATGTCAGACTCTATAGTTCCTGGATATAGCGAATATTGTACAGAAAATTTCATTGCTGTCAAAGATATGACACAAGTTATTCTCTCCTGACTGCCCACTGCTGCTAATACTTACTGTGTCTGCTCAGAGGAACCGAATGCCCAGCAGTGTTGGGTCTGTCCCTGAGACAAAAACATCTGGTGTCTGTCTGAGGGAACCATGCTACCACACAGTACTGGGGGATATAGCTTCATCTTTGTCTATGACTAAGGAAGGAAGAAGGAAAGAGGGAAAGAAGAAAAGATGGAAACAGAGAACAAAAGAGTAAAAGGAAGAAAGAAAAAAAAAAACACAATGATTTCTATTAAGTCTGGCTGTCAGATTCAACTGCAGAAAACACTATACAACTTGTATAGAATTCATAACTAATGGATTTATTTCACAGAATCACAGAATGGCCAGGGTTGGAAGGGACCTCAAGGATCATGAATCTCCAACCCCCTGCCACATGCAGGGCCACCAACCTCCCCATTTAATACCAGCCCAGGCTGCCCAGGGCCCCATCCAACCTGGCCTTGAACATTTCCAGGGACGGGGCATCCACAGCCTCTCTGGGCAGCTGTTCCAGCACCTCACCACTCTCTCTATAAAGAACTTCCCCCTGATATCCAACCTAAATCCTCCCTCCCTAATTTATTTATTTCTTTATGTATTTATTTATTTATTTTCAAATAGTAACAAAGTGACTCAGTTCATTTGAGACAGGGAAGCAGAAGGCTCTGCTATCTCGCTGACTGGCTGTCCTAGTGACTAGCCATAAGAACTGAGACCCTGGATACCATCCTTGTGCCTGCTGCAGTGAACAGTAAATGCTCAAATTAAAAACAAACAAACAAACAAACAAACAAATAAATAAATAAAAGGAGAGGGAGCGAAGATGAAAACAAATTAGACTAGGAAAAAGAGAAAGTTAAATAGATAAGAGAAGGAGATAGGGAGAAACAAGCAGATAAGCAAATATTTATATGAGATCAAGTTGCTGTAACACAAAACAAAACACAGACTTTTAATGTGAAGCATATGCATTAGGATCCTGCGTTAAGTTCTTCAGACCTATGTACATTTTTTTGTTTTTCTAAATATTGGTTACTCAAATTTGAAACTCAATGCTTGGCTTCTAAACTTGCTTTTCCTTTAATTAAATCTATGCAGGAATTTTACCATATAAACTTAGTGTTAGCCAGCAAGTGTTAGCCAGAACCTGAACTGAATGCTTCTGCAGTACTGAATGATTACATGGTTCAGGTAGACTCATGATCTTCATCTCTATGATTGATGTTAAGGTAATTATATAAAGAGTTGGAACAGGGTAAATATTAAGACAGCTGGGGAGCTACAATATAGACTAAGTCTTCACTGTCTTGTTCTATCTTTTGGCTAAGAAGAATATAGATTTTCAATTGAATAAAATGAGGAATAAAGGCAGATACCTCCTTTCGACTTGTCATGAAAATAAGAGATTCATTGCACTGTACAAGTTGGAGCATCTCAGTAAAATAGTAATAGCAATAATTAAAGCAATTGCATTTTAAAAATGAATTCAAAAGATAACTACAAATCTCTACCTCATCTATTGCCATGTTCCTTATTGCTAACATTTTTATCCACATCTTCAGGTAGACTTCTGAATTTGCCATTATAAATGCAAATGGTATGACACTTCCAGTGTTGTTGTTTTTTTGCATTTTCAAGATGATGTCTAAAGGAAAATGTGAGTGCATAGGTTTGATCTGTTTCCAAGGAAAATGAAGTAAGAGAAAAGGCTTTGGAAATGGAGGAAACACCTCTGTCGTACCATTCCTAGAAACCCATTTAACAGCTAAGCTAGAACTAAACACACCATAGAAATCATAAACGCTTCAAAACAGATTGGTAAATAAATTAAAATTATTTGCTTTGAAGCAAGGTGCAGCTAAGATCTGTAAACTCCCTGGAAGTAAAAGCGCAAGGAATAAAGTAACACACCCTTACCAGACATTTTCACCATTGAAGAGGTGGGACAGAGGACAGAATGTAATTGTGAAACTTTTCTCTCCTTCTGGGATACTGAATTTCTGTTCAAACTCTTAAGCAAAATTTCTATGCTGTTGAAAGCCATTACTTTACATAAACTTTCCAGTAATTCTGGACATTAACTCATTTTCAGAGGTAAAATGGCATGTTTCTGAATTCATATCCTCTCAAGGAAAGAAGGCAGGTGAACAGGATGCTCATTGCCTCTTACATGTTACAGTGTACAGATCTTCACATGTACAAGTGAAAAAAAAATGAACACACTCCTCTGTATCTCTCAGTCTCCATTCTAAATGCAACCTTCTCCTTTGTCTCAGGAAAGCGGAAAGGAGGTGGAAGCTATGGAGGGGGAAAGAGAGGAGGTGGAAGCTGTGTGAAAGTGAAGCACAGATTTTCTCCCTGCAGTAAAAGAAGGCAGAAGCTGCATGCAGTTGTTCTTGTTCTCTGTGCTCAAGTTACAGCTCCCATTTTCTTACACCCCAGGGACTGCCTTGCAGCTGTCTCTGATAAAGAGGCTTCAGAATTAGCATCACCCCCTCCAGCCAAGCACTGTAAAGGAATATTCACCTTCAAAAGATGAGAGGCTGCCCCTACACCCTCTCAAGAATGGATTTGCTGACATGTTTAAGCAGGTGACATAGGTAAGGACCAACAGTAAGAAAACAGTTTGGCTTTCTGTGTCGTACTCAGTCTGGGATTACAGCTTTCTTTGAGGCCAATGTCATGTCATTTCATCTTTTTCAAACCCCCTCCCCCATCTTGCTTTTCTTCAAAATGGATCATATTCGGTTTGGAATCAAATTGGCATGTAGGAAAAAAAAATGCAGTTACAGTCATTATTGCTTGTAACAATATATCTGCTTTACATTATCTTCAAGTCCAGTGCAGCCTACAGCTCTGCTGGCCTTTAACCCTTACATCCACAGAGGAGAATGGAGAAACTTGAGAAGGTAGAACCACAATAACAAAAAATTAGGAAAATGAACTCTCTCAACAGACCAAATGTGTTTTACAGACTCTGAAAAACAGCAGCTGACACTGTAATATTGATGCAGTACCCCACAATTAAGGGATCTCTGCTCTGATTTAGCCGGTCTGCACAAAATCTGGCTTAACGTTGACATGTTTTGAAGCTGAGCAAGATCTCATATATGAAGATGGAATTCCTCCTGCTCAAAGCTTATCGTAGACTTGTGGCTTCTGCTGTTGCATTTGTAGACATATTGGCTCCAGGTCTATTCACAAGGTTGGTAAATGCCCAAGGGTTACAGTAGGAGCAGGATAACAGCAACTGTACGAGCTAGACAGCTAAAAGCAAAACAACCCACCCTGCTCTCTCCTGCAAAGAAAGCTAGAACTACACAACACAAAGAGTCAATAAAAAAAAGACAAAGCAAGGATTTGTTTTCCACATAAACATTTCATCGTATCCTTTCTGAGCAACAATCTTGACAGTCCATGATAATATAAACGATGACATGATTGAGATGTTCTAATCCAAGTTTGCACTGCCATAATCATCGATTAAAAAAAAAACATATATTCATTTATGAAATGAAAATCTGGGATGAATGGGCACTGAAGATGAAAACCATGACTTACAAGCATGACTTTCTCTAAGGGAAACCTTGGGGTAATCAGTACACCTATCAGACAACTCACTGGACACCTATGATATCACCTATGATACTGTACTGTGAATTCTGGCCTCCTCATAATAGTCCTCTGTTTTGCAAAGAAGGGCCCAGTATGTGGATTGATGACTTGATTTTTTTCTGCTTTGACATTTGTTAAAAACAAGCTATGACATAATCAGTCACAGAAACTCTGTGGGCATTGTGTGGAAAATCTCTGGCATTCTCAGCCTTCAGCTCATACATTTCAGCAGGCTCCAGATTTGCCCTGCCTGTGAGAGCAGATGGTGCTTTCTGGTAAAGGAACCAAACAAAACTTAATTCAGCTAAAAGAGAACACTTTCGTTATTATTTTATTATTATTATTATTTTTAATAAATAGTAACAATAAAATCAGTACAAAATTACACGAGGAGTAAATCAACAAATATAAATTTGAGCAGTCTAACTCACCCTTAAATCTTATTTCAAGATACATAGAAATTAGAGAAGGAATATTTCCTCTTCTCTCACCTTGGTTCCAGTGGGATTGGAACCAGGGTTAGATTCACAAAGATACCAAAGCGGTCTTGTCCTGTTCTATCACTGAAACACCCAAACAAATGCGTCGGCAGTCCTGTCTCAGTGGGCTCTTGGAGTCCATACAGCATTAGGCCAAGCTGCTGCACTTTCTGATGTTGGCATAGAGGATAGCACAAGGTTGGGCTAATTTGAGGGAGCAAGTTCTATCAGAAAATGTGAACCAGCAGGAGTCCCAAACTACAAAACAGGGACAGTTTCTGCCTGTCACACTGCTGGTTTTGTCTGAACTTGCAATGGTGCTTTCCTGGTGCTGGGACTGATGTTGCAGTAGATAAAACATGAGATGTCTATGAAAGACTTATACTGTGGTGGGATCATGGACATCCTGATGAGGTTTTCCCCGACTCTCTAATCCACCTTATCTCCACTCTGGGACCTACTTCAGCCTCCTGATGCTACAACTTTAACACAGGTCAATCTCTGAAACTTAAACAGGGTGTCAGAGAACAAAGGCGGAAGGACCTGAAGGCCAAATAGTGCTAAGCAGACCTGGGCTGACTGGGAGCGTTCACTGAAGCAGTGTCACAGATACTCAGATGGCACTGATATTTAAGTTTGGCTTTACTTGGCATTGCATCCAGTGAGATTCATGGCACTGCAGTCATCTGAAGATAACACCTAGCTATGCTGAAGAATAAACCAAAAGCACTCTAGAGCATGAGCAAAAAGACAAACACACTCGTTTTCAGACCTACTTTGCAGTTTACAAAGCTTATTCTAGGCAGCTTGGGACTAACTTCAGCAGTGATAACAACTTCTCTTTTCCTGACAATCTCTCCCCACTCCACAGTACTCTATGATATCCTTATAGACTATTATCCACAGTGTCCCTACCGAAATAAATTGCAACTGTTATTGCTATAAATTGTTGTTGTTGTACGCTACAGAAGTGAAAAGATGGTGCAAATAACCCTTCATACTTTTCACTTCTAAAAAGGCACTCTGCACAGATGCTGTATGGCATGAGCCTTTGTGGTGCACCCTGTATTTTGCAGGTCCATGTCTGTCAGAATGCTTGTCTACTGTCTTGCTAACCTGGTACCTTCTACTATACCTGAATTTCTCTAGCCTCAGGGATACTCTGATTTTCAGCTGGCTGCTCATGATCTCAAAGGCCTTTTCGTATTAACGGTTTTCAATTTTTTTCTTGGAGACAGTGCATCTGTGCCCAGTACATCAAGCCGGGAGCTTGGGCTGGCTGAGGAATTAAGCTGACAGCCTTGTGAGGTACATGGATTCCTCAGCCTTCGTAATAGGGCACTCGTGTTTCTCTACTGCGAAGGAGGATAAAATCCCGAGCGTCAGAAAAACAGACGCTCTGCTGCAGCAGCCCTCGGGCAAAGAACAGCACAGGCGTGGCTTGCCGCCTGCCTCGGCAAGTTGTTTACAGCGGTAGGAAAGCAGAACGTGCTGAGGCGGCAGCCCTGACCCTTCCACGGGGTGAAGCTTCTTCACGTGGCCCCTCAGGTTCACCCGGGACCGCGGCTGACTCACCGTCTGGGAATCCGGAGTAGGCCTTTGTAAAAAAAAAAAAAGAAAAAAAGAAAAAAAAAGCCGTGCTAAAAACTCGCTGCGCAAGACAAACAGGGAAAACAGGGCTGCTTGGCACACACCGGGTTCAGATGTTGACCATTGTGTTCTCTGGGAGTTAATCATCACAGGCCAGCCCTGCCTTTGCAGTGGGAGGGAGGTGTGCTCAATGTTAAGGAAGCAGGTGCAGCAACAACTCTGTGTTGTGTTTTGCGAATGGGGAAACTCGATTTTTTTTTAATTTATTTCATTTATTTATTTATTTTTCCCCTTTGGGAAGCAGGAACGAGGCTGGGTGGTGCTGGTGCAGGTGTCATCTCCAGAGGTGGGATGGGCAGAGGTGGGCAGCATGGCGCCTCACCCAGACAGCTGATGTTTATCCTTGCACTGCTGCTGCTCAGCCTACCTGGGTCACTGGCGTCTGCCAGCTTCAGCCCTCCAGTACAGCAATTAGTCCTTCCTCCAGTTACAGCCTCACCAGTTGAGGAATTGCCCTCAAAATTTCTTTAAGGAGATGTGCTGACAGAAGGTCTCATGAGACAGATTCGCTGTTTTCTTTCTTTTTCTCCGCTATATTCCTCAGTCCTTTCGTGTACTGCAGCTCTTTAGTCCCAAACCTCTTGATGGCTTTTCCCACATAGTCCTGATTTTGTGAGGGGCTTTGTCATCAGGAGGCCTTTCATCCCATCTGATGTTGGTCTGCAGAGGCTGAAAGTGACAATAATCTCTTTAGCCTATCTGAAATATCTACTTTCCGCTCTAATTTCTAAGGAACGATGTGTTCCTTACGTATGTCATGTTAATACTGCTGCTGGTTTAGGTAACTTAGCAGTAGGTTGGGCATCTTCATAGGAGATTGAGCTCATCAGGCAGGACTGATCCTGTTTTGCAGTTGTAGGAAAGGTGTTTTTTTTTTCCCCCAAAGTTGCCATTTTTGTGGAATGGTAACACCTTAGAGGGGAGAAAAGGACACAACAGCAAGATAGCTTTGCAGTCTTTTACAGAGTTTCTTTTCTCATCTGAGTAATTTGCTACTAAGTCCATCTGCAAGAAGGGTCATAAGAAGGATCTGGGGAGGTACAGGCCGGTCACCCTGGCCTCAGTGCCAAGAAATATTGCAGACCAGGTCATCTTGAGTATGGTACAACCAGAGGATTAGGCCTAGCCAGAATGGGTTCACAAAAGGCAGGTCCTGTTTAACCAACCTGATCTCCTTCTATGATCAAGTGACCTACCTGGTGGATAAGGGAAAGGCTGATGATGCAGTCTACCTAGACTTCAGCAAAGCCTTTGACACTGTCTCTCATGGTATTCTCCTTGTGAAGCTGGCACCCTGGAGTTTGGACAGGTAGACTCTTTGCTGGGTAAAGAACTGGCTGGCTGGTTGAGCCAGGAGTGTGGTGAAGGTGAATGGAATTAAATCCAGCTGGTGACTAGTCATGAGTGGTGTGCCCCAGGGAGTCCATACTGGGGCTTGTCCTGTTCAACATCTTTGTTGATGACCTGAATGATGGCATCAAGTGCATCTTCAGCAAGTTTGCAGGTGACAGCAAGCTGGCAGGAAGTGCTGATCTACCTGGAGGTAGGATGGCCCTACAGAGGACAGGCTGAATCACCAGGCCGAGGCCAACGGATTGAAATTCAAAAGGACTGATTGCCAGGTCCCATACCTTGGCCTCAACAATCCCAGGCAATGCTACAGGCTTGGGAAAGAGTGTCTAGAAGACTGTGTGGAAGAAATGGACCTGGTGGTGTTGGTTGACACTTGGCTGAATGTGTGCCCAGTTAGCCAAGAAGGCCAACGACATCCTGGCTTGTATTAAAATAGTGTTGTAAGCAGGAGCAAGGAAATGATTGTACCTCTGTACTCAGCACTGGTGAGGCTGCACCTTGAGTACTGTGTTCAGTTATGAGCCCTTCACTACAAGAAACACATCAAGGCCCTGGAGTATGTCCAGAAAAGGGCAACGAAGCAGTTGAGGTATCTGGAACACAGGTCTTACGTAGAGTGGCTGAGAGAACTGGGTTTGTTCAGTACGGAGAAGAGGAGGTTCGGGAAAGACCTTATATCTCTCTACTGCCACCTGAAAGAGGGCTGTGGTGAGGTGG
>JAPSGF010000098.1:250406-289116 GCA_035772895.1 Perdix hodgsoniae | reverse complement strand
AGGTGGAAGTCAGCCTCTTCTTCCATTTAACAAGTGATAGGATTAGAGAGCGTGGCCTCAAGTTGCAGAATCAGGAGGAGACTTGATTTGGACGTTAAGAAAAATTTCTTCTTCGAGAGTTTGGTCAGACTCTGGAACAGACTGCCCAGGAGGTGGTGGAGTCACCATTCCTGGATGTGTTCAAGAAACATTTAGGTGTTGCACTAAGGGACATTGTTTAGTGGGGAATTACTGGTGGTAAGTGAATAGTTGGACTAAATGATGTTGGAGGTCTTTTCCAACCTTCACAAATCTGCGATTCTAAGTTTCCTTTGTCGTTCACAAATGGCTGGTAATGTAACACTACATTCTGAAAAGGAACCCCAAAACCCAAACATTAAAAAAAAAAAAAAACCAACAAAAAACCCACCAACTCCCTATGGTCAGTCCTATAGGATTTTTCTGTTGTCCTTTGTAGAAGAAGATGTAGAACATTTTCTCCTTAGTTCCTTGCTGTATTGAACCAGATAACTGTACTCCCATCTCTTTATTGAGTATCTACGGAACTGCAGATTCTTCAGAGACTTTGAGGTGGTCACCAAAATGAAAGATAAGAGTAGCAACTTACACACCTACCATTGCCTTGGAAATCATGGCAAATGCTTGACACATGAAACACAAAACCTCATTAAGTGTAACAGCTTTGTAGTTTGCAAAGTTTAAGTGTTGCCGCACTGCAGGGAGTGCTGTACTAGCATTTGGTGTAGCAAGGTGGAGGAATTAAGGTAGTTCGATGTAAGAAGCTTTTATTATTGTTTATTTATTAAGAAATTTCAGAGATGTAAGTTCTATAGATAGAACAAATGCTCAATGCAGTGCAAAAAACAAATGCTTTCTAAGTTCATTTGTGTATTTTGAATAGAGAAACACTTAGAAAACCTAGCGTTGAGCTAAGATCCCCACTGTAGGAGAGGCAGCAAAATCACAGAGCACAGAAGTGTAGAATCTGTATTTTGTTTGCTTAAATGGAACATGAAAACTGATAATTTTTCTGTTAGATGTGGCTTTTCTCAGACCTGCCACCATTTAGCAAAACAGTGGATGCCTGAATCCCATCAGGATTTGGCCCTCTGGCAGTCAATCCTACTTGTATCTTTTTGTGCAGAGTGATGGTCATGCTTTGTTAGCTTTGCTTCATAGTGGTGTATTTTCCTTTTTACAGATCATGTAGACTGATGTGTCTGTATTTAGACAAACTAAAAAGTGTCACGTGGGGCTTGTTCAATGAAATAAGCTACACTAGCCTTTTGTTTTCAATGCATAGCCATTTAAGCAATTGGAATTTTATTACAGAGGCCCAAATTCACTTAAAAAGATATTATCTGGTTAAGATCAGAACACAGGCTTTTTAAGATAAAATTTGTTTAAAAGCAGAGAATGCTGAAGAGTATAATCCTTGGGATTTGTCTGCAGGTGCAAATCAAATCTTGAGGCTCATGAGGCAGAATTTGTGTTTTAAAAATACTTATTAACTTTAAATGAGATTTCTCTTGTTTCCCTGCTGTTCCTTCATTTGAAGTCCAGCAGTTTAGACTGGAGGAAGCAGATTACCTGTTTTGTGTAATAGATTTCTTCAGTTCTTTTGTTTCTTGAAATTGCACAACTTTCTGAAGGACATTTTAATCCAATATTTTGATTAAGAGACATCTGAAGAAGCCAAACTTCACACAGAGAAGGAAGTAGGCTGTGAATCTAGATCTCATTAAGGTGTAGCAGGTAGATCTATATCTGTTAAAACTGGCCAAGAAAACTTCTCCAAGGATGAAAGTAAATATTTCTTTCTCCATAATATTCAGAGAGGTTCAGATGCAGTTTTATAATTTCAGTACTTGTCCATTAAAAATTTAGTAACAAAATGCTTCATAAGTTTATCTGGTATGTCATGTACACCAATAGAAGAAAAATATCTCTGTATTTTCATGTCTGTATACTGCAACATTCTAGTCCACATTTACCATAAAAATAAGAAAACACACCTGTAACAAAATAACAATTAAAAAATGGACCGAGATATTTTACAGCCTGAAACAATCTATGAACAGTTATGGTAGAGGAATGATCCTTAGATGCCCTTAGTTTTTCTTTAGGTTGGTCAGCACCCTGAGTAGAAATACAGTTGTTTCCATTGTAATTAGAGAGGTCAGTTAGGTAGGTGATCAGGCAATTAAACAGAGGAGACATTTCTACTGAGATGACTAATGAGCCACCTTCAGTAGATCCTGCAGCAGTGGTTATTGCAGCCTGGAGTGTTCCTGGAGTGTTTCTCACCCTGAGTGGGAGCAGACTGCCTAAGCTCTCTATCGTATCCATGGGAGAGAAAGTCTATTGAAACTAGCTGTGTATGTGACAGTTTAACCTTGAGCAGTAGAGGGATGCTCAATGAAAGCATCTCATTTCACAACAGGCCAAACTCATTTTATTTTTGGTAAACTTACCTGGATATTTCTGACTGATATTCAAAAAGTAAAAGTCTTCTAAAGCAACCTTGATACCTATCTTGATAACTGTCTTAATAATTTCCTTCATTAATATATATGCATATGTACACACACACAATACAGTCATATTGTAGTTCTATGAATAAATGCACGTGATTTTATTATTTTTTAAATCTGCCTCTGTTGGGTTATATTGTTCCTGTTTACTGCAGTATTACAAAGGCTGTCATTTTCTAATTACTTTGAGCTGCTGTATTTGTTATCTTGTAGATTTTTCTCTGTTCTTTATGTGTTGGTTTAGAGCATATTAAGTAAAGGCTCAAAAGAGCTCGTAGTAGGAGTATTTACACAAGCCTTCCAAAGCAAAGAACTGATGATGGGGAAAAAGTAATAAACAATACACACTGACAAAACATCTACAGGTTCATTTACAAACCTCAACAGGGAACAGAAATCTGTAAACCCAACATCGAATCCTAAGACAAAGACAGGATGTAACTTCCTGCTTGGTACCTGTTTCCAATGAGCTCAATCAGATTGCTGCTAATGGAATTTCCTTCAGAAAAGATATGGGGAAGTGTACAGTTACTGAGGACACTTCAGTTTAAAGGGGTACTGGCCACAAGTGTTACTGTGTGCATTATGAAATATTTGTCTGATTGGAGCAGCAGGAATCAAAAGCTCAATTCTTAAGGTCTGTACTTGCTCTTCACCAGTTTGTTAATTGGCAGATGCTTAAGAAATGTGGAATAGTCCTTGAAATTTGAAAGCATATTCAGAGACATATATTCTAATGCATCCTCCCTCAAGCACTCAAAGTTATTTGAACTGGACGGTTTCCAGGTAATTCTCCTCAAATGCCACTTGTGAACTAGGAAATCTGTCCTCCTGCTTTTTTGAGTTTGGCTACAGTCAATCACCAGTGTCAGCCTAGAGTATAAACCACTTTGTTAAGTCTACAAGTCCACATATTCTTCTCCTGTAAAAATAAAATAAATTTAAATTAAATTAAATTAAAATTTAAAAACAACAATAAACACAAAGAAAAAAAAAGAAGCTGCCAAAACAGAGCTGTGCCCACCTTTACTAATGAATAATACTCATAATTCATTTGTAGCAGAGCATATACTGTCTCATTATTTTTCAGAATGGACGCATGAGTCAGTAGGCACTGAGGAATGGCAAAGGAGAAAGCATGCATCTGTGCTGCAGAAAGAAGTGCATTGCTGTATCCATTCTGTTTGCATTACTGCCTCCTAAATATACAAATTTGGGGCTGAGAACTATACTGGAACTGGCTTCTGGTAGTCTTGAGTTTGGTTAGTAAGTAACTATATTACACTCTCTTATTTTAATTATCTCTGTTACCATTATCAAGATGTTTCTTTGGCTATATGATGAAACATGATAGTGGCATTCAACTAAAAGGTTGCTTGTAGAACTCCAGATCTAGTTGTTTTTTTTCACGATGCTTTTTAGTACTCCATCTCCACAGTGTTTTCACAGAGCACTCAGCCTTTTGAAAAGTATAATACAGCTACAGCTGTAGGGAAGGAAAGTGCTAAGAGCGGAGACATAAATTAAATGCTAATCACACAAAAATGATTACAATTAGATAATATACAAAATGAATCCATCTCCCTTGAAATTAAATCAAAATTATTTAAAATCTCAATATGCAATCACAATCAAAACAACTTATAAAATGATATTTTAATTTAAATTGCTTAAATGGAATGCTTTAGTGTATTCAACTGGCAGATAGGCATAGTCCCAGTACTTGTATAATAAGCTACTTCAGTTAGATAGTAATTAACTTTTTAAATTTAGTAAGTATTACAAATTGCCAATTGCTTTCTAAGAAGTGTCTAGAGAGGTGATCAGGTACTTTTGCTGAGAATTAGATAACTGTAATAGTATGAACTAATACTGGAAAATTTTCTGTATTCGAAGTGTGATAAAGCTAATGCTTTTAAATGTTTGTGACAGACAATTGCTCCCTGTTATTTTTGTAATATATAAATTCAGTGTTCATTTGTGGCTAAATTTTGAATGGAGTTTAGGCTCAAAAAATTTTCTGCAAGGTGCTATATGAGTAGAAAATCAGCTCCTTTTGATTTATAGTCCAAAAGGGAATCAAGAGCAAAGCTTATAGAGCTGCAAGATGGATTTTTAGAAATGGCTTGAGAGCATTATGAAACTGCCATAAGCTTCCAGGTGCATTTATATTTCCAAGTCTTTCTGTATCCTTTAAAGATCTTGGCTTGGGTACTGTTTTGGACTAGCACGTGTTGCAAATGGCGGAACATAGAGATATTAATGGTGGAAAAATTTCTGATGACTGGTATGAAGGGCTTTAAGAGATAATAAAGAGATTTCCACACATTTGACTGGGCTTCTTTGTTGTCGTGAACGAGGTCTCCTCCATTTGCACACTCAGTTCCTGAGTGCCTCATGGGTAAGAATGCAGAGCAGGTCTGTCACATCTTTAAGGAGGCTTTCTTCAGGGTGCAAGAGCTCTCCATCCCCGGGTGTAGCAAGTCAGGAAAGGATGCCAAGAGAACAGCATGGCTGAAGCAGGATGTGGTGGTCAAGAGCAAGAAGAAAATGCACAGACAGTGGAAACAGGGGCAGATACCGTGGGAAGAGTATAAGGAAACTGACTGTGTGGGATTTGGGTCAGGAAAGCCAAGGCCCAGCTTGAACTAAACTTGGCGAGGGAGTGCGAAGAGGAACAAGAAAGGCATCCACAGGTATCTCAACCAGAAAAGGAAAGTCCAGGAGACCGTACCCCCCACAATGAGTGACACAGGCAAGCTGGAATCAACAGAAAAAGAGAAGACTGAGGTACTTAAACAGCTTTTTTGCCTTGGTCTTATCTAATAACTGCTCATCACACAGCCCTCAAATATTTTGTTTGGTTGGTGGAGATTGGGGAAGGAATGTCTCTTCCACTGCAGGCAAAGATCAGGTTCATGACCACCTCAGGAGCTTGAACATCCACAAGTCTATGGGTTCCCAGTGAGATGCATCTCAGAGTCCTAAGGGAATTAGCTGATGTAATTGCCAAGCCGCTCTCTGTTAAATTTGAAAAGTCATGGCAGTTAGGTGATGTCCCTGGTGACTGGAAAAAAAGCAACATCAGACCTATTTTTAAAAAGCACAAAAAGGATGACCCTTAGAAATGGCTTCAGGCTTAAAGAGGGGGTTTAAGTTTGGTATAAGGAAAAAGTGTTTTACAGTGGGGGTGGTGAAGCACTGGAACAGATTTCCCAGAGATAGGGTTGATTCCCCGTTCCTGGAGGCTTTCAAGACAAGGCTGGATCAGGTCCTAGGCAACCTGATTGATCTGTGGATGCCCTGTTCATTTCAAGGGAATTGGACTAGATGACCTTTAAAGGTCCCTTCAAACTCTAAGCATTCTATGATTCTATGTGAATGCATTATACAAAGTGGATTTAAAGCTGTGCTATCTTCATTTTGAAGGACTTGTCAACCTGAGTTCTGACTGAGAGCTGGTAGAATGTGGAAAGGGGTAATCCATTATTAATAACCCATTCCAAATTAGCTGCTAGATGCTTTTGGGAAAACAGAGAGAATGTGACTGTGCAGGTTTCACTTTTTTTGTAGGTAATTTCTTTGATACGTGCTGCGATTTGTTGATTCTCCAGCAGCAGTGTGATGTGAAGGCCATTGGCTCAAGGGATTTGGCTTTCCTCTTCTCAGTTGCTCAAAGTACTGAGCTATGCTCCCTACCTTGTGATTAGCATTCTTCCACACACTGGACAAAGTCTTATCTATCTAAATACTCATTAATCTGATAAGAAATGGAATGGGCATCCTCACTTTTGTAACACTGTTGTGCCGAGAAGCTAAAAGCATTTCACATATATTAGCCTTTCATATAGAAGGACTGGGAAAGAAGAATTAGTCAGGGAGTTGTAACAAGCAGACCAATAACAGAAGGGAGCTAGGGAGAAAAAGAAACTAGAAGAAAAGCAGGCACATGGGCAGATTGCTGTGTAGTTAGGTGGCACACAGTAAGGGAAATCCATACACTGAAAGAGGTCAGGTAAAATTAGAAAAGATCCAGCCCCCAGGATTCACATGGCTTGCAAGTAGTGATCTGTAAATTCATGTGAAACAAGCCTGGCTAAGTTTGTTTCAGTTCCAGAAGGAATGCCAGTAATGTAAAGTAGAATATCTGGCATGTTTTTTCTCTCTTCCTCTGTGTATCTTGAATATTTATGCAAGCCCCCTAACAGAGTGGAAATAAAAGAGTAGATGGTTAGGATATTTTTGGAGCAAACATTTCTTATAGAAGTATGGGGCAGGGGTGCTGGCCATGTAAGTCAAAGAAAACTGATGGGAAAACATCCCATCAGGATTTTTTTTTTCTTTTTTTCTTTCATTTATATAAAAATAAACTATCTGGATACAAAGGATTATAAACAGTGGATCATGAATCAGATAAAGACAGGCTAATCTCACTGTTTATTTTTCCAAGTTCATCAAAACTTCAGATGGAAAGCATTAACCTGATGGAATAAAGAGATGGAAAAAAGAAAGCAAAAAGAAATAATTATTTGAGTGTGTTCTATTTTATTTATTTATTTGCATGAAGCATAATTCTGTTTTGCTGAGAGGACAATTGGGTGATTTGTCCTATGGAAGCATCATTTTCATATTTTCAGGAAGAAAGGGCACCTGCATGCCAGAAGACTGAAAATTGATTTATCGTCTACTGTAAGTATCTTTCTAAAAAGTTATCTGTTCTTTCTGATTTTAACACCATTGGAACTGACATATAATTTCAATTACATATAAGTGGAGTCAAGATCAATGTGAGTATATCATCTAAAGGGAGGCATAAAAGAAGAAATTATTTCCATGTAAAAAACTGTAAAGGTGGAATTTTCTGAAGTGTCGCTGCCTGAAAATTGGATGTGGATAACAGCTAACTTCTCACTTATCTGAGCAAAGTGTGTGTTCAGTATCATTTCGGGGCACAATTTTATGGTTCAGTTGAGCCACATTCTTTGGAGAAGCCAATGGAGAAACAGATCATACACATCAATTTTTGGTCATTCCAAGATAAAATACTTTTCTGTTTGGGTCCTGATGTGACCTGTTTTTAATGAAACAGTTTTACTTTTATACCTACCTTCCAAATGCCACGCTGCTCAAGTACAGTGTGTCTGAATTGTTGAGTACCATTCAAAGAGATGTGCTTCAGAAATGAAAAGGTATTTTTTGTGCACTTCAAGGCTCAGAAATGTGGGCATACACACTTCCATAAGAAAGGATTTGGTTGCTATCTCTTATGGAGATACTCATTCTAAAGCATACCATTAGTTCTCTCCCCAGAAATGACAGCTATACTTAGGAAGTTTTTTCTTCTGGACTACTTTAAGAATTCCTTTATTTATTTGTTAACTTAGGCATTCTTACAAAAAGTGATGGATAAGACCTATACAGGCAAGAAAAAGTATTGTTTGATGGCAGATCTGTCCCATGCTGCATTATATTATACTGTGATCTCACTAGAATAGCACGGCTTTGCTCATCATGATGACTGCAATTCAATTTCTTAGCAGATGTTCCTTGAAAAAGCTTAGCTTCATAGTAAAACAAGATAGAAAACATTACAAACCCGATTCAGCAGACATTGTGCTTCTCTTTACCTGCAGAAAAGCTGTTACTGCTATTGAGCAGATAGACATTTCATATTGTTTTAGTGACCTCTCCTTCAAAGTGAGTCCTCTGTACTTTCTTAACTGATAATGGGAACACTGCAGTAGTAAGTGGGGAACTGCAGTAATTTTATAAACACACTGTGTAAACAAGTGAGATGATAGGAAATGTAGCCCAGCTGAGGCCCTGCCTAGTGATAGGAAATGCTCACTCGCTCTCTTGCCTTCTTTTTTTTTCATGGTATGGAGTTTCGATCAGGTGAGCTATTGAGATAAAGGTCAAAATAGAACTATTTCCCCTCCTTTCTCATTTTTCCAAGCCAAACATTTTATTAGCTGTAGTATTGTATAAAAAGATGGAAAAAAGGGGCAACGTATCCTGACTGGGAGTTTATCCCTGTTATTTTTAAATAACTCAGAAACCTTCCAGCATTTTTAGGTTTCCTTTTTTTTTTTTTTTTTTTTTTTTTTTTTAAATGGGTCAATTCACACATTTTAATTGTGTCTAAATTTACTCCAGTTTTAGAGAAAGACAGCCATAACTGACTTGACATTGAGGTAGGGTAAGGTAAATTTTGTACTGAATTACACACTTGGTATTCCACTGGAACCAAAGTGTGCATATCTGCAGACAACAGTCAAGTGAATCACTGCTTGCCTGCTTTGAACAAATACATGCATATATGCACACATTTTTATTCCTTTGAAGGCTTTTCTTTCAAGGCCTTGCTTAATTTCAAGTTGCAGCAAGTCTATCATTCTTCAGTAAATTTATCATTATTCCACCCCAGCCTACAAAAAATACGCAGGGTCAGCAGTGGCAGCAGATTGAGTCTGCCTAGGTGCCAGAGATTGAAGGTCATGAACAAAATGTTACTCCTGAAAAATGAAATCTTCAGCTGCTCCTTCCATATTTTTTCTTTTTCTGTGAAAAGATGAGTCTTTCAGAGCTTTGTGTGCAGACTGAGTTAGAGGCCACCTGCTCTGTCAATGATAAGGAGAAATTAAGAAATTTACAACTAGCAGCCTGTTAATGCATTACGTGGTGAACTCTGCTATGAGATTTGATCATAATTTGCCAAAAAACTCATGTGTGATCACTTGAAGTCTGCCTGTGACTCTTGAGGTCTTACAGGGAAGTTTCAGTAACAGAGTTCTATCACTTTACCAGCAAAAGGGCAGTGCTAACACAGGGCCCCCTGGCTAATGCCAGTTTCAAAGGATCTGTACTCTCAGGATCTGTACATAGTCTCCTGTCAACACTGTCTCCTGGGATCTGGTGTTGACAGAGCAGAGCGACACCTGGAGACCAATGTCACCTCTTGCCTTCCCAGTGGCAGATGTGTGGCCAATTTCTAAGGGAGCGTAGCTGCACGGATCACTGCTATAGCTAGGAAGATGACCACTCCCACTGACTACATGCTTGTTTTTCAGATTCAGAAATCTCTAGCTCACTCCATCTTTTCTATAGGAGTGCCAGGTGCAGAGGAGAGGTTCTTAAATGCCAAATGAAGGATCACTTGACAAAAAATATGAGCTGAGTCTGAGCCATCTACTTCATCCTGAAGCTCCACTTTCGTTGCAGAGTTTATAGAACCATAGAATCATACAGTGGTTTGGGTTGGAAGGGACCTTTAAGATCATCTAGTTCGAATTCCCCTGTTCTAGGCAGAGGCATCTCCCTGTAGACCAGGTTGCTCAACCCCATCCAGCCTGGACTTGAATACTTCTAGGGAAGGGGCATCCACAGCCTCACTGGACAACCTGTTCCATTGTCTCACTATCCTCACAGTAAAGAATTTCTCCATAATATCTAGTCTCAGTCTACTCTCTTCCAGTTTAAAATCATTTTCCCTCATCCTGTTGCAACCTGCCCTTATGAAAAGTCTGTCCCCAGCTTTCCTGTAGGCCCCTTCAGGTACTGGAAGACCATTATAGAGTCTCTTTGGAGCCTTTTCTTCAGGCTTTAGAGTCCTAGCTCTCTCACTGTCGTCATAGGAGAGGTGCTCCAGCCCTCTGATCAATTTTGTGGCTCTCCTTTAGACCTGCTCCAACAACTCCTTCTTTGTTAGGAGTCCCAGAACTGGATGCAGTATTCCAGGTGGTGTCTCTTGAGAGCAGAGTAGAGGGGCAGAATCACCTCTCTTGACCTGTTGGTAACACTTCTCTTTATGCAACTCGAGATATGATTGGTCTTCTGGGCTGTAAGCACACATTGCCGTATTAAATCTCTCATTAATCAACCTTCCCAAATCCTTCTCCTCAGGGCTGCTCTCAAGCCATTCTCTGCCCATCCTGTATCTGTGCCTGGGATTACCCCAACCCAGGTGGAAGACCTTGCACTTGGCCTTGCTGAAATTCATGAATTTGGCATGGACCCACCCCTCAAGCCTGTCCAGGTCCCTCTGGGTAGCATCCCTTTCCTCTAGCATGTCACCTGCATCACTCAGCTTGGTGCTGTCTGCAAAATTCTGTTTGTTCCTGCACAGTACTGCCAGCATGTTTGTGTTTCAGACATTTTGTCGTTATATTGCTTAGCTGTACTGAGGGTGATGGAACACTGGTACAGATTGTCCAGAGTGGTGGCTGAATTTGCCTTCTCGGAGATACTCAAAAGCCACATGGATATGGTCCTGGGCAATTGGCTCTAGGTGGATCTGTGTGAGCAGACATTGGACCAGATGAACTCTGGAGTCCCTTCAAATGTCAGTCATTTTGTGGTTCGATGATTCATATGCTTATGATATAACATCTTACAAAGAAAGACAGAAAAGTGTCAAATAAAGGAATTAAAATTTGGTTTGGGGGCTGTATAATGAAAACAGAATCACGGTGGCACAGAATTGCAAGGGATGGAAGGGACCTTAAGAGATTATCGAGTCCAACCCCCCTGATAAATCAGGTTTCCTACAGTATGTTGCACAGATAGGCAAGCCTTCTGAATTAATAATTTGAAAACACACTAATTTTGACACAGTTCATGAGACCTGGTCTGGTATTAAATGGGAAAGTTGGTGGCCCTGCCTGTGGCAGGGGGGTTGGAAATTCATGATCCTTGGGATCCCTTCCAACCCAGGCCATTCAGTGATTCTGTGATTCAGAGGGTGTGTTTGGAGAATCATACCATGTGGGCAGCAAGCAGGGAGATAAAACTGTAGTGTGTTGCCATTAACTTCTAATGGCACTGTAGTCCTGCACCAGTAAAACTATCCCGTGAAAGTGACTTCTACCCATGTCTGCTTTTCTCTCAATGTGTCAGCAAAACACAGAAACCAGGAACAAGGGGAAAAAGCAGTAGTATATATTTTCCCTTCCATCTTAACTGAATGAAATAGTGACTCAGATTGTGTATAAGGAAAACCCAAAGATAGTGGGGAGAAGCACATGTTGGATAGCCAAGGGATAACTTCCCCCTAGATAGCATTTCTTCCAATCTTTCCAGGTAATTATAAACGCTTCTCTTCTGGCTGCATCACTCTCCTTTTACTGAAGTTGGTCTGTCTTTCCTCAGAAGCAGTCACATTAATAGGTGCTGGAACTAGGAGTGTGATATTCAGTAATTTAATGGAATATGTAATTTCACTTGCTGGCCATAAGCCAAGGCAGGACAACTTCCAGAGGCAGGGGACATGTAAAATGTCACTGATGGACTTTGTGATGAAGAGAATGAATGAGAACAAGTATTCTCAGTGTAGGACTTCCCTGTGGCTCCTTTATGAAAATGTACGAGGCAAGGCTTCCTGGTAGGAGGTCTTTTAGACTACACAACAGACATTTTAAAACCTGCTATCTTAGTTCTTAACTCCAGCTAGAAAACATGAGCATATGATTTTTGTTTTAAAATATTCCTTGAGACAAGTGAGGAGGGAATAAAGTAAAACTAATTTTAACTTGCAGAGAAGCCTCACTAAAGTTGTTTTTAGTGATATAATATTCATGTCTATCAGTCTCATTAGGTGACACCATGTCAACAAAAGGAATATCATTTCAGTACCAAGGGCTTTTCCTGTGATTATCCTGTTAATAATGCCTAAGGAACGGGTTCGCTGTTGCATTTTACTGTTGTAATCTATGTGCATGCTTGGGGCATATATCTGAAATTCCCTGATTTGCGTTACCACCTGTATTACTCAAGGTGCAGTCAGATGAAGTGGGTAAAGATTGATAGTTGTTAAAAAATCAAGGGTCTTCTACAGCATGTCTCCAGCTGCTTTGTCACTACAGTGAATATTACATGGCAATTAACAGGCTTTCCTTTCAATACTACTCTTTTGATACTGTCCAGCCTCGACTTAAGATTTCAAGGAGCTGAAGTATGGCTATAAACATACAGTCCACAGCTATAACTGAAAAAACCTGGAAGCCACCTAAACTGCATAATCCCTTAATTACACTGATGTTAATGGGGTTCAGAAATAACTAAAGCAGTTTCTACCTTATCTGTTTTCTTCCAGTTCTGCCCATTCCTATTTCTTGCTCAGTGATATCCTCTATTGTACAGCAAGAAGGTGAAACAACTTAATAAAGGGGAGTGAAAAATGTATATACTTATTCCATGCACAGCTTTTTAAAATCTGAAAGCATTCATTGTGGATGATTATGTTTTTTCATCTAAACCTTAACCAGAATTTCTATGTCTGTTTATCTCATTTTTGCACTTCTAATTTAGCCTAGGTGCTTCAGACCTCTTCCCACCTTTTCTAATTAAAAAGACATTTCCATGGAGCCCATAGTGTCAGGCATAATCAGTGCACTTTGATTCCTATATTACGGTTACCAGAACAGAACAGAATTTTGTGCTATTGGCAGGATAACTAAATGGTTTGAAATGTACTGGATCGTTTGCATACTGTCCACTATAGATCAGAAAAACAGTTCTTGTTTGTTCCCTGCGATATTTCTGGCACTTAAGATAAGGTGCATATGCATATGATATCAGGTACCTGACATGAATGTTCAAGACGTACTCTAAAGTGAAAGCTCTGCCAGAACGCAGGTGAAGAATGCCTGACTTCTTAGAAGCAGGATGTATGTCTGAATTTCAGTGTACTTTCCTCCCGGAAACAATATTGTAATTCCTTGTCAGAGTTACTGTTGAAATCTGAAATCAGCTGGAATCGTGCAGTGGCTTTAGAGGTTTCCTTGTTGTTCTGGGTAATTATTAATTTAAAAGGGGACACAGGGAGTGTGCAAATAAAATACCAGAGGAGTTTTCAGTCTGAGTATTGTAATAACTTCTTTCTCCTTTGATTTTCCACATCCTTTGATTTTCTCTGTTTTCTCTACTAGATTGTTCTCTTGTCTATGCCCTGAAACATGACCAGTTATCTTGGGGTTTCAGTACAGTCCCAAGGTAAATAAATCCCTGACACGATTCCACCAAGGCTTGCTTTACAGCCATTCATTGTTTCTCTTTTTCTTTCCTTATTTGGCCAAGGAAAGGTTTGGTATCATATCCACTTCTCCATTTTTATCTCATCATAAGAGCTGTCACCAGCAAATGCCTGACAGCCGTGAAGCACTGTGTCAGATTTTCTTGTAGTTCAAGGTCATGAAGAACACACTGCATACCTCTGAACTTCTGAACGCAGCCCAGGAACTCCCCCATTCCACTCTGGGGGCTTTGGAAACAACATAAACTTGTGCTTTTATACACACGTAAAAAAGTACACATTACAAAAGATGTGACCCTCTGAATTTCTTTAGCTAGATTCATAGAACAGTTTTCACGTTAGCCATAGTACTTTCTAAGACACCATTGCAATGAGCAACATTAAAGACACTCATTTGTAAACAAGGTTTCTCTCTTTGTACCATACTTGAACATCTATTCCAACTCGATCAAGAGGTCTGGTGATATATTCCACAGAAACATCTGTAAACATAAAATACAAATCCTTCAGTACAGTTTTAATGTGGCTGTTAATGTCCTATGACTTGAAAGATTTGAAAGAAAGTAAGGATTATATGACATCGCTGCAAAGAGGAAAGGCCTGGATTTGTGATGTAGAAAGATTTCATTTAAAATGAAGTAACTTAAGTCAGATGACAGAACATTACTGAAAGAAGAAACAAATGCATTTTAAACCATACAAATACATTCAGATGTATAAGATCTTCCCTAAAGTCTGGTGTCTCTAGGGAAATTTTTACTGGGAATGAAATAAGGGCCTGGATATGTTAGTCAGTCTGCAGACGTTGAGTACTTTATACCAGAAAGGAAAATGTATCTTGGCACTTTCGTGTCATTCTTATGCTGCAGTTATACGGCATTTTCATATCAGTGACAGTGTGATGCTACAAAATTGCTGGGGGGAAGAGTAACCCAGCTAGTATTTAAAATGGGACTTCTGTCCGAAGAAACTCATTTATGAGCTGCTGATGAAAGAGTTTTTTACCGGGATCTTGCGATAGTCTGACATTCAAATTTGTGGCAAGGTCACTACTAGTGCAAAATTCATGTGTTGTGCCTATTAGTAAAGAATGGGACAAAAAGAAATAAACCATAGAATCAAACATAGAATCATAGAATGACTTGGGTTGGAAGAGACCTTAAAGATCATCTAGTTCCAAGCCCCCTTCTGTGAGCAGGGTTGCTACTGACTAGATCAGGATGGTCAGGGCCCTATCTAACCTGGCTTCAATCTCCTCCAGGGATGAAGCATCCACAGCTTCTCTGGGCAACCTGTTCCCATACCTCACCACTCTCTGTGTAAAGAAATTCCTCCTAATATCTAATCTAAATCTCCTCTCTTTCAGTTGAAAACCGTTCCCCTTGATAGTTCTATCACAACCTGCCTGTGTAAAAAATTGTTCTCCCTTCTGTTTATAAACTCCCTTTAAGTACTGGAAGGCCTTAATGAGGTCTCCCGAGAGCCTTCTCTTCTCTAAGCTAAACGAGCCCAGCTCCCTCAGCCTTTCTTTATGGGAGCGGTGGTCCAGCCCTCTGATCATCTTTGTGGCCTCCTCTGGACCTGTTCCAATAGCTCCACTTTTTTCTTGTGCTGGGGGTCTCAGGCCTGGACTCGGTACTCCAGATGGAGCCTCACAAGAGCATAGCAGAGGGGGAACAATCACCACTCTCACTGCTGGCTACCCCTCTTTTGATGCAGACCAGGCTACAGTTATCCATCTGGGCTGCAAGCACACACTGCTGGCTTATGTCCAGCTTTTCATCCAGCACAACATCTAAGTCCTTCTCCACAGGGCTGATCTCAGTGAGTTCTTCTCCCAGTCTGTATACGTATCTGGGATTGCCCTTTCCCAAGTGCAACACCTTGCACTTGGCCTTGATGAATATCCTTATGTTCAAATGGGCCAACTTCTCAAACTTATCCGGGTCCCTCTGCATAGTATCCCTTCCTTTCCTTGTACCAACTGCACCACTCAACTTGTTATCAACAAACTTGCTCAGGATGTTCTCAGTCCCACTATCTAGGGCATTATAAAGATGTCGAAGAACACTGGTCCCAAGATGGACTCATGACTCATGACTCATGACTCATGACCGGCCTCTACCTGGACACAGAGCCATCGACTGCATCCCTCTGGCTGCAACCATCTAATCAGTTCTTTAATTCTTCATCTATTCAAATGCATAGCTCTCCAATTTAGTGATAAAGTTGTAGTGCAGAATCATATTAAAGATCTAGAAGAATCCCAGGTCGGTGATTTTAGATCTTCTTCCTTTTTCTGCTGATGCCATGACACCACCATAGAAGGCCACCAGATGGATCAAGTATGATCTGCCTTTGATGAAACATGCCAGAGACCAGCCATTCTGACACTGGATAGAATGCAACTGACCAGGTGGGACAAGAGTGTTCTGGGCAGCAACTTGGCTGGGCTCATCACCAGAGCTTTAAACTAGATTTCATGGGGGAAGGGGATGCACTTTTGTGTGACAGACAAGAGCCAGGGAACACTGCCACTTCAGAATGCAGCAGGCGAAAGCCTCAGAGATGCCCCAGGAATTCAGAAGGACTCCTCCAAGAAGGTTACACAGCTGCTAGCCCAGTTGAAGTGCCTCTGCAACTGTGCACACAGCATAGGAAACATGCAGGAGGAATAGGAAGCCGTGGTGAAATTAGAAAACTACGACCTAATTGCTACCACAGAAATGTCATGGGGTAAATCATATAATTGGAATAATATGATTGAGGGCTACAAGCTTTTTAAAAGAGATAGGCAGGGAAGGAAGGGCAGGTGAATTGCCCTTTATGTTAAGACGTTATGGCTATCAGATGAAGTCTCTGGTGACTGGAAAAAGGGAAATAAAAAACTCATTTGTAAGAAATGTAGAAAGGAAGTCTCAGGAAATACAGGCCAGAATTTTTTTACCTGTGTTCTGGCTTCAACCTTCACGTTGAACTATTTGTCTTGCACATTTATCTCGAGTACACTATATAATTAGGTACCTGCATCATATCTTATGTGCCAGAAATGTGTCAGCCTCACATCTGTTCTTGGGAAGATCATGGAATAGATCCTCCTGGAAGATAAATTAAGGCACAAGCATGATGAGAAGCTGTTCATTGAGTGGCACACTTGCACCCGTGACATTCTCCTCTACTCTCTGGCTCCAAAGGAACTTCCAGATTCTGGAGTTCCCTGCAACTAAAGGGCTGTGAACTGTGTCACTTCTTAGGTGGTCTGTCTGTATGCATCAACCCAAGGATTGTTGCGCCCCCACCCAGTCTGGGTTTCTGCCTCAGTCTGACCATTCCAGTGGATGATGACCAGATTTGTTTTAGTAGAAAGCTTCACGCTGCTACTCTCAGAAGAGAGTGCCCTCCTTACATGCACTCCCACACAAAGTGCCTCAAGAACTGCCATGCCATGTCTCAAGTTCTGCACCATGACTTGTTTGCCCATTCTGATTGGCACACTCCCTGGGGGCTGCCTTTGTACGTGTGAGAAATATCCCTCCCAGCCCTGCCTCTGCCTCTTCGTCCATTTTCATGAGAATTGTGTGTTCTTGGCTGCTCCAAGCAGCTCTCTCTTTGCATACTGTGATCTGCTCAATTGCAGAATATGCCTTCATTGGAATATGCGTTCACCCCAGAGTGAAGTGGTGTATCCATTAATGTATTTCTTCTATTCCATTTCCATAATACACTTACCCCTTGTTTCCCGGATTGTCCTTTCAGAAGGTAGGAGTGGAAATTAGCTCTGCTCAGTGCAGATTATTGTACATGTGTTTAAACTGACTTAAGCATATGAATGAATCATGACTTTTCAATGATGAAACCAGTGACATAAAGACAAACTGTGCTGCTTAATTCAGTAGCAAAGGAGAAGGGGAGAAAGACAATTTTATGTCCATTCCATCTAACTAGATTATTTTCCTGTGCTCCTATATCTTTTAATACTTTTGGAAACTGTTTGCAAGTGCCTCCAACATGCATCACTGAAGAGCAATGCAATGGATGTTTTTGACTAGCAAAATGAGAGCTAAAAATAGGTATATATAAAAATAGGTAAATACAGATTATGAATGAATTCAGAGTTCAAACTCAATAAAAATGCCAGAGGGTTGCAATCAGTTGCATAGTCTGGTTGGAGGCCAGTATCTACTGGTGCTCTCCAGCTACAACTACCTGAAGGGAGGTTGTAGTGATGTGGAGGTCTGCCTCATCTCCCATGTAACTACTGGTAGGACTAGAGAGATTGGCCTCAAGTTGAGCCAGGGGAGATGCAGGTTGGACAATAGGAAAAACTTCTTTGGAAGAGTGGTCAGGCACAGGAATGGGCTGCTCAGGAAAGTGGTGGAGTCACCATCTCTGGAGTTGTTCAAGAAATGTTTGGATGCTATACTAAAAGATAAGATCTAGTGGGAAATGTTAGTGATATGTTGACGATTGGACTGGATGACCTCCTAGAGGTCTTTTCCAACCTCAGTGATTCCATGATTCTGTGTTTCAGCAAGGCCAAGTGAAGAGTTCTACACCTGGGGAGCACACACATCAGTACAGGTTAGGGGCTGACTTGCTGGAAAGGAGCTTTGGGACCTAGGTGCCCTGGTTGACAACAGGTTGGCCAACAATATGGAGCCAGCAATATGTGTTTGTGACCAGTAAGGTGCATCAAAAAGAATGTGGACAGCACATCAAGAGGAGTGATCCTCCCCCTTTACTATGCCTTGATGAGGCCATGTAGAGTACTGTGTCCATTTTTGGGTTCCCCAGTTCAAAACAGGCATGGAACTACTGGAGAGAGACCAGCAGAGGGCTACAAAGATGATTGGGGTGGAGAATCTCCTTTATGAGGGAAGGGTGACAGACCTGGGACTGCTCAGCCTGGAGGAGAGAAGACTGTGGGGGAAATAATATCAATGTTTATAAAGATTTAATGAATGGAAGTCAAGTGGATGGGACCAGGCTCTTTTCAGTGGTGTGCAGTGACAAAAGTGGCAATGGGCAAAGGGCAAAACTGGAATACAAGAAGTTCCATCTGAACATGAAGAACTGCTTTACTGTGAGGCTAACAGAGTACTGGAACAAGCTGCATGGAGAGGTTCTGGAGTTTCTTTCTCTGGATATATACAAGATCCACTTGGATGGTTTCCTGTGCAAGCTACTGTAAGGAACCTGCTTTAGCAAGCAGATTGGGCTCGATGATCTCCAGACCATCTAACCCCTGCAGTTCTGTGATTTTGTGAAAACTGGTCCATCAAAGAAATGAAGATCCAGAAGCGAATAGTATTATCAAAAACACAAGAAAAAAAATATTGTTTTGTGTAAAATTTGATCAGTTTATGCATCAGATCATATGAGAAGATTGCTCTGCTTTTCACAGAGTGTATAAATCTTACTAACAGTGTCAGAGCAAGAGGATTCATGTCAGAATGTAACTACAGTAGACAGAGGCTCCATTTTCCTTAGTGGTCAGCTGCATTTAATGCAAAGACAAATGGAACTGTCACTTCACCATCTCTAAAATTGACTGCATTCCATCATCTCAGCTTTTGTTTTTTTTGTACATCCTCTTAATTGAAATGTAGGCAATGGCATTCTGTAAAGAAGATAATAGTATTAAGAAATTAGTTTTGCAGTGAAATTGGACTACTCAGTATCGTTTCCCATACTCAAAACAGTAACTTTTTTACAATTCAGTAATTTTGCAAGAGAAAAATAAACCTATAAATTAAATGCTCCCTGCGATGTTCTTGTTTTACTTACAGATATGAATACATGTACTATAGATGCATCATATGACTGATTTGGACTGTGAGTATAGGCCTCCAAACTGACAAAACAGGAAACGCTTGCAAAGTAAGTGGTACTTAAAATTTAAACAGTTAACCTCCTTATTTTAGTAAATATATTTGTGCTTTACACTCATTTTGTATAAGTGCTTGCACAAGCACAATTACAGTTGCAAACCAAGCCACAGGTATGGAATGCACATTATTGCCTCTCTTACAGATGGAGAAAACGAAACCCAGAGGGGCTATATTTGTGCCAGCTCTCAAATAACAAAACATTCATTAACTCAGACATCTTTACATTTCTGTGACAATCAGAGTAGGTGATCTGTTGAAGCATATAATTTCCTTCATTTCCTTTATATTACTTATCTTAGAAATATATATATATATATTGGTCTGTGTATTTAAAATATGTATACTGTAACTACTCTGTGCCCTTCTGACATAACCCGAGTTCTGAAAGGCCATTACCAGTAGCTGCTCTGCCTATGCCACAGTGGAGAAAAGAACAGACTTTCTTTCAGATTCCAAGGCTGCTTCAGCCAGCTCTTAGACACATTTCAACTATATGAGTTATCAAGCTAAAGAAATGCCCGTGTACAGCATGGCACCAGCACAGTCCTGACAGATATAGACTGCTATTTTATTTTTGGAAAATCAGCCTAGGGCTATTGTGGCTGGCTTGCTGACAGACATCATGTATTGCTATTCACACAGAGATATGTTAACTACAAAATCAAGTAACCCGAGGGTTTGGAATTATACTTGAATTTTTAATAAGTTGTCAAAAGCCCACTTTACAGCATTCATTTAAAATTGGACTAAGACTCTCTGCTGTCACTTAGTATGCACTTATCCACTGCAAAAACCAGCAAGGGGAAGAAGGAAGAGTTGCAGACTTCCTCTATGAAAATAATTTCTGCTTTCTGTTTTATTCCGTGCCATTTTACCTGGCTGGGTGTATCTAATCCAAATGGTCAGGCTGGATTGCCACATGAATTTCTCATCCACGCCCTTCCTCTCCAGTATTCAATTCATCTTAGCGTGATCCAGCCAGTGGTTTCCATACTAAAACCTCAACAGTATGCCTTAATTTTCTTCCCTCTCAGTCCTTTTCTCCATGGATCTTTTCTGGATCCCAGATGACCTTGCTTTGGACAGCACTGTTTCATCCCACTACCCCGTCTCCTCAGCAGCACAACTCTCAGAAGCCCAAATGCAGCATTATGGCTAGGTATGGTTTCTCACTCCACAGACAAGAGGACCGTGGCTTAAGCTTCTCCAGTGAAAGGGAAATCAGTGCAGTCTGCTTTTCATATGTCGTTTCTCTGTAAGTAGCTAACGAATAGAGATGCCAAGAGGGACTCTCTATGAACGCATTGTTTTTGTAGAACTACTGCATTTGTTACCCTTGTGTGTTGCAGTCTGCTTCCTTCGTACACTTCCATCAAGTTTTTGTAAAGGGCCTTGTCCCAAGCAGGTAATGTGTAGCACTTAGACATCCAGCGTGGTACAGAAGAAGTCTCAACTAAGTAGAGTTCCGGCTCCTTAAAGAAGCTAATACAGGGTTCTGTCATGCAAACAGTCTGATGTGCCCATACTTGTGGCCTTGGTGAAGAAAACACACTAGTCCTCTTCTACGTACTGATACTGGGGAAAAGGGAGGAAAACAACTAGGAACAGCTGAGGAAATAAAAGTTTTACTAATGCGATACATTTCCATGAAAATGTTTATGGGAGCTGAGATATTTTCCAACCCATCCTTGTAAAAGCAAGTGAAGAGGTGAATGGTAAGTGAGATAATAATTTGTTTTAACCATCATCTGATGTCAGCGCTGACAGCTGAAAAGTGGAGGCTGTGGACTGCAAGGGATTATTGGTCATATCAAGGTAATAGACACAACAAGTGTCTTAGATATGCCATTGTACTCTGGTTTCCCACAGAGGATTCAAAACCAAATTGACTCATGATATCGAGTGTGTACAAGTCCATTAGGCTGGATGACATGCATCCCAGGGTCCTAAGGAAGCTGGATGATGGTTGCTCGTTGCTCAGCTCCTCTCCATCATATTTGAAAAGCTGTGGCTCGATGGGCCCCATTAGAAGAGGGGTGGATAGCAAATGTGAGGCCCTACCTGGAGTATTGCATCTAAGACTGGGACCTCAAATACAGGAGAGATGTGGAGCTGTCAGAGAGGGTCCAGAGGAGGCCGTGAAGATGATCAGAGGTCTGGAGCACCTCACCTTCGAAGACAGGTTCAGGGAGCTGGGCTTGTTCAGCCTGGAGAAGAGGAGGCTGAGAGGAGATATTTTAAGGGGATTACGAAAAGGCAGGGAATCAACTTCTTATTCAGGTAGATAGTGATAGGATAAGGGGGAATGATTTTAAACTAAAGGAAAAAAGATTTAGATTGGATGTCAGGGAGAATTTTTTAACTGAGACAGCAGTGAGGTGCTGGAACAGGTAGCCCAGAGAAGTTGTGGATGTCCTATCTCTGGAGGTGCTTAAGGTCACTTTGGATGGTGCCCTGGGCAATCTAATCTAGTACTTGATCTAGCTGCTGGTAACGCTGCCTATGGCAGGGAGATTGGAACTTGATGATCCTGAGGTCATCATCCAAGCCATTCCATGATTCCATGATTCCATGATTCCATGATTCCATGATTCCATGATTCTATGATTCTATGACTCCATGATTCTAAGAGTAATAGCACCTCATTAGAAGCCCCAGTTTAAAACAAACAAACAAAAAAAAATGGTATTCTTCAAAGAGTACATAGGTGATGATTTAAAGAATAAAAATGACATGTAGCTATTGATGCTTCTGTCTCCTATACAAACACACCTGCAAGAACCACGTCATGATATGTTTGCCACACCTTGTGATTGTTTTCTTTGCTTTTGGCCTGTTAGTGGTGGGGGTGACAGTGGTTTGGTTTTTCTGTGTGTGTATTTTTCCCAGGAATAATAGCTGCTATGAAAATTGACTTCATCAGTCAGGCTAACAAGCAGTTCTATTTCAACATGCTCAGTCCAGAGATTACTATTCAATGTGACCACCTTACTGCATAAAACTGTTTCCCAGTGCCCAGTCTGATCCTCCCCTGGCACTCTGTGCTGTTCCCATCCTGTCATCAGTGATCAGGAGCAGAGCCCAGCACCTCCCCCTTCTCCTCCACCTCAGGGAGCTGCAGAGAGCAATTGCTTAATTAACTAAAAAGTTTTCAATAGGCCTAATACTGAGAAAAGGCTACACTTACTAGATGTCCTATAGCCAAAGGTGGGAACTCTCCAGCTCTTTAGGTATCACTAGGGGAGTCATCAAACTTGTATGCTTAAAAGTAAGAGATTTTTAATGGGCAGAGTTTGCCTTAACAGTAAACTTAGCCTAAAACATGAAACAACCAAGCTGGCCATAGACAGGAACCCGGCAGTGCAGTTCTTTGTTTTGAATATGTTATGTCCAACTAGAAGATCTGAATCCTGCTGCTTATTATGCATGTCCATCTGTCTGTCTATCACCTGTCTATTTATCAAAATGAGCTTTTTAAAAAGTGTATGATACAGCATTATTTGTAAATATGAATATGACAAATACTGAAGTAGAATGTGTCTGTGCAAGGGAAGAACAGATGGCTGGATGTTCAAACAGGGTTTTCAAACTCTTGATTTTTAAGGCTTACAACTCAAGCAACAGTGGGGCTTTTTGTTGTTGTTGTTGTTTTTAATGTAGTTTGGTAATATGGTGAATAACTTCAGTAGCTCCTCTTTATGGCAGTTTTCCCCCTTTTGATGAGGCATCTCTGAATATTGTTTGAATTTTCTCCTTTGCACTCCAAGAGGAGGAAGTAACTTCATTTATGGAGGACTTTGAAGAGAAGAAATGGGCAGCACAGGCACTGAAGCCCAGAGAGCAAGGAGGATCTAGAAGCATAGAAAGAAATTATGGGCTGCATGAGGGGTTACAACAGGCAGCATGGACCAGTGGGTGTGCAAATGAATTACACTTGGGACATCAAAGACTTAAAAGCACCTTTCCCTCTGGGTTATTTCCACGTTGAGTATTTCTATTATCCCCCTAGAACTCTGTAATTAGTAAAATGTAACCTGGATTTTTTTTTTTTTCCTCAACAGGGAAAGTATGTTTTTCTTAACCATGCTTTTTAATGAGTTTGGGGTTATATTTAAACAAAGTAAAGAAAAAGAAAAAACTGTCCCTTGAAAGGTGAATGCTGCAGAAAGTGATAAGCTAGTGAAGGAAGATAGAGGAAACATCTGGATACCAGGAAGGGTCACTGCACTTACAGGATAGAAGAGATGAAAGTTTGTGTTGAGGATACTAAAAGCAATCTGTCCCCTAGAAAAAGTCATTAGCTGATGTTTATGATGGTAGCTTTTGTTATCTCCCTTTCTTATTTTTATTGCTCAATTCTCTCTTTAAATCTTGACTTGTTAAAACATCAGAAAACACAAAGAGGCTTAGACTTATGAGGTACACAAACTGCTTGAGTATTTGCTAATATGCAGTCAAGTTTTGTCTCCTGACAGCGACTTCTGACTTCTCTTTGAGGCTCTCAGCTACCTCAGTTTATATCAGATCAGCAATCTCAGACAAAGCAAAAGACAGTGGAAGAGGACAAGGTGGGCTGGAGAACGTTATGTCAAGTATTAACAGCTGACAGGGAAACATCCTGGTTTTAGCATGTGGCTGTGAAGAAGAAAGAACAAAGGTACTGAGACAAATTGCTGTTTGAAATTTGAAATGAGGAACTGAAATTCTCCAAGACAAATAATCAGAGTGGGATTTTGACCTGACAGCTATAAATCCAATGATGTGCTAACAGGGGATCCTCAGGGCTTCTGGTTATGCTCAGCCAACAAGCATGAGTGAAAACTTGGAGTGAATCCTGTCTCTTGATGCTGATCACTTCTGCCATAGGTGTAATCTCAGAAGCTCATTAAAAGCACTTTAAAGGACACCACCCACGTTTTCACATCATGAATTTCAATAAATCTTTGTTGTAATTGACAGGAGATACTCAGACTCCTGGACAATAGAGAGGAAGGAGGGCTTTCTGTTACTGTACCCTTCACCCATTGAAGAAAGTAATGGCCTTTGATGTACACACACACAGTGAGTGACAATCCCTTGAAGTACATTAAAAATGAGTCATCTTTATAGCGTTTTTGTTCAGAAGAGCCTGATAGTCCTGTTAGTGAGCAATATCTGATGTGTTAGCTCTGTCTTGCAGCCCGGGTCTCCTCAAGCACAGACTGATGTCAAATATGCAGACCTGACTGAGCCAGGTCTTTTGTGGATAGAAACCAAGTCTCTTCAATAAAAGAGAACAAGAGAGCATTTTCAGCCCCTTCCCTCTTCCAGCCAAGGGAAACTACGTAAATGTATTGGCTTCTTACATTTTGCAGTGCATGCCTACAGAGAGCATCATGGAAAAGCGTCAGCCATCATTCATCTGTACAACATGACCTACATGCACTCATTTACACTAAAGATTTCTGGAAAGTCAGACACATGAGATTCATAATTGTGAGAGCCTTCATGCATTGTCTAAGTTAAAAATAAATCATGCCTGCAAACTGACCTTTCCATCTCACCAAATAGATTAGCTTATTGATCAGAAAGTTACTCCGCTTTCTTTGGTTACTGCTTTGTGTTACATCTGTTATGTTTTTCTCCACCATTCTTCATGATGAGTCAGTATGAGACACTATGCATGCAAGCCAAAAAATTAATCAATGGGACAACATAAGAAATGCAAAAAAAGCTGTTGATCAAACAAACCAAGTGTTTGACAGCACAAGAGTGCTTTGAATTATAGCCTAATCCAAAGGAATGAATCTATATCTGACCTAATTAGGAGAAATGTCTTCATAAAGTGGACTGGGGATAACACAAACTACTGAGCCATAATACCTACTGCTGACATCATATACTTCTTCTTATAAAATATTGAAGCTCCTTTGCTACATTATTGTCCCTCTGGATTATTGCAGATACTGGGAAAATGGAACAAGTACTTACTTCCAAGGGGTGAAAACATTATAAACTTTTCCTGGGGATGTGATGATCTAGCACTGAATCTCAAGCCAATCATGCAGATAGCAGACAGTTGCATCACCACTGTGTTTTTCAGGACTGGTAATGACCACCTTCTTTTAATGCACTCAGACTTACTTGAGCCAGAATGGAATTGCAGTTAAGTTGTTAGTTTAAATATTCAACCCAAGAGCTTGTTATTATCATCCATTACTGTACTCTGTTGCACTACATATAGTATATTGTAGAGGACTGAGTTGGTAGGGATCAAGCTCCACAGGGCAAAGACTAGATAGAAGCTGTGAAGTTTTTACGTGTTCTTAACTTCCAGCTGCTTGAATTAGAATTGGGAAGAAAAAAAAGACTTCATGCAATTTACTAAGATATCCTCAGTCACACTGCTTTATGGAATTATATGAATGGTAGTGGATTACATTACATGTCAAAGCCCATCAAAAAAATGCAAAATTGAGAGGGTGAATGTAGATCCAGGAGAGAAGGAGGTAGCAGAAAAACACACTAAGATTTTGGTATAGCATGAAGGAAATAATTCAGTGCTACAGTACAGTAAGCTCAAAATTCAAAAGGGTGGGATCACGTAATACACAACTTTATTTAAACTGCATGTGAAGTTTCTGCAATCTTCTTTTATTTTTGCTCTCATCAGTCATCACCTTTAGACTATACTTTTCTTGTCAACTTCTTTATCTCTCACCACTCCTCTCTTCCTATAAATCATTGGTCAAAGCTGGAGGAGCAGTGCACAAGGTAGTAAGAAACTCAGCAGGGACCTGGATAAACTGGTTTCTTAAAGTTCCTCTTACTTTTTAACCTTCCTTCTCATTCCGTAGCTTGAAAATAAGCAATTTCTTTTGGAGTAACAAGAACATAATTATGCTATGCCAGAAGAAGATCCCAACAGTTGGGAAGTTCCAGAGGCCTGCTTCCCCTATCAATGCCCATCTTGTTCTGAACTCAAATGCCTACCTCATCACTCTAGAATTGTTCCTCTCAAATCTTTGGTGAAACCTCTGTGTTCTCAAGCATCACTTCCGTAGTTATTCCTTACAAATCCATCAGACCTCAGAAAATTTTAATTCCAGAAACCCACTGGGAAATTGCTTAGCAAACTGCACAAGCTCACTGCTTTCTTGGTGAAGACCACACTGTAAATCTTGTGTGCTCCTGAAATATCCACATTATTCCAAATTGTCCTCAGGCAATTGACATCCCATTACTCTAAATTGCCCTCAGGAAATGGACCTCACCTGGAATACTACACAGTGAGTCCACACCTGGAGTACTGCATCCAGTTGTGTAGTACTCATTACAGGGGAGATGTGGACCTGTCAGGGCACATCCAGAGGAGGACTACAAAAATAATTCAAGGGATGGAACACCTTCCCTGTCAATACAGGCTGAGAGGGGAAAGGCTGCTCAGACTGGAGAAGAGAAAGAGAGGGACAGACTCATTATCAGGATCTGTTGCTATAGGGCGAAGGAAAATGATTTCAGACCAAAACTAGGAAGATTTAGAATGGATATAACAAAAAAGTTTTTTACAGTAAGGGTAGCAAAGCACTAGAACAGGTTGCCCAGTGATGTGGTGGATGCCCTGTCCCTGGAGACATTCGAGGTCAAGGTCAGGCTGGAGCAACCTGATCCAGCTGTAGGTGCTCATTGCAGGGGAGTTGGGCTGAATGATCTTTAAGAGTCCCTTCCAACTTGAATGATTCTGATTTGACGATTGTATACCTAAGGTTGTGCACCATCTCTTCCTTTTTCTTGCCTTCAGTATGGAGAAAAAAAAATTGAATACTTTGGTTTTTGAGAGTTCCCATCATTTTGAACTGAGACCTATGTGTTTTTCTCACATTTCTTCTTTCTTCCCAGTGCTTTTCCCTGAGTTTATTTTTTTTTGTTTGTTTGTTTGTTTGTTTTGTAGATCAAAATTAAATGAGTCTGAATGCTTCTGATTTTTTTTTTTTATTTTTAAGGGAAAAAAAGCCCTAAACTTTGAGAATTCTTCTGCAAAGTGCTAAATTTATTTCCTAGATCCATAACTCATCAAATGTCTGAGTGATAGCTGTGTCATAAATGGCTTTAGCATTCCGTGAAGGAATTTGATATTAATTTTGAAGTAGAATTCAATACCTTGAAGATTTCTTTCCTAGGGATATTTGTGCCTTCAAAGTTCATGAGCCGTGCTGTTGCTTAATGGAATAAACCTATTCTGTGTACTATTTATGGATTTTATTAAAAAAGCAAGCTGGATAAAATATGCACAACAAATACATTGCTGATTGTATCACAGTTTTACTAGCCTAAGGTCACATCTAAAAATAAATCTTTGATCAAATAAGACTTATTGTCAAATTAACACAACAGGCAATTAGGCCCAATTAAGAGGTTGTCTATGGGACGAATGATTGTGCTTTTGTTTTATTCAGGCTGAACTATTGAGGGAAGTCCAGTTAACAGAGAAGTGATACTCTTCAATACTGCAGTCATCACTAATCACTACACTTCATTGATCTCTCTGATGAAGGGCATTTGTACCTATAGGATGAAAATACTCATAGGATCTAACTGCCCATTCTCATCCTCAATCTAGTCAGATTAAATCACTCAAGCAAATAGCATATGATTTTTGACTCAGATAAGGAAAAGTATAGCAATTTCAGGGCTCACAGCACCTTTCAGTTTAACCCTTATATCTTCTGATCTCTTATTATGCATCTTAATGGTTTTTTTACTCCGCCATTTCCTGATCAGTCCTACTTTATCTGGATACTCTTTTAAACAAAATTAATCCAATCCAATGAAAATTAAGTCCCCCATTAAAGGTATCATCCCTCTTTCCTGTCTGTTTCCTGATGGATACATTGGTGTAAATTAAATAAATAAGAAATAAAAGATACCATTCTTGTTTCACGTGAGAAATAGGAAAAAAGAGTTTAAGCTTCTGCTTCACTTCTTAGCAAGTTATGTAGTTAATTTTCTCAAACCATATGCTGGAGGCTTTGCTAGAGTTTGCAATCCATGTGGCATTTCTTACCACACTGATCAGGCTGCTTTTGGCTCTGCTCTTTCCAAAAGGAGCAGCTGCACGTGGTCCTGCATTTTGTTGGTGGCATCAGGAGAGGGTGTTGCTTCCCTTCAGTGAGTTCCTTGCACCCCATTTGCACTCCCTTGTGATCACAGTTTTCAGCCTAAGAGCACAGTGAGTTTTCTGCCTCTGAATGGCTTCAATTTTTGCTAGTCCAGCCAAGATTGGCTGTAGATAAAAGAACTTTCAAGGGGAAAAAACGTCCTACCATGGGAGGCTGAACAGTTCATCTTCTCTGAGAAACACATACAGTATACCGATAGTGCCCCACCAATTCATAGAAGAAACTCCTCATCTGCCAAATGAATCCTACTGATTTTTCTAATAACAATTACTTCCAAATCAGGACTTTTTGCTGACAAGTATTCCTGCAAATATTTACATAAATGCATGGCACGTCTCAGGGCAGTTTGACTATGAATGTGGGTCTGATATAAATATAAAGGGTGGGTGTCAAGAGGATAGGGCTAGGCTCTTTTCAGTGGTATCCAGAAGCAGGACAAGGGGCAATGGGCACAAACTGGAACAAAACAGGAAATTCCAGATGAACACAAAGAGAAACTTTAACTTAGGATGAGCACTGGAACAAGTTGCCCAGAGATGCTGTGGAGTCTCCTCTGGAGATATTCAGTACCTGCCTGGATAATTTCCTGTGCAACCTACTGTAGGGAACCTGCTTTAGAAGGGGGGGTCAATGATCTCCAGAGGTCCAACCCTTATAATTCTGTGATTCCTCAGAGGAGGTATAAAATCTCGCTACCTGGAAACTTTGCTTCTATTTCTTACAGATTAGAATCTTGGTATGAAGTCAACACATCAAAAAGCAATATCCACCCAGGTGTAGATGCTCAAAGAGTTGATCCATCACTGAGTGACATTTGGCATTATGCATTAAAAGCTGAGGCAAAATTTTAACTTTATTAGGTTTTAGAGGGGCCAGATTCACTGATGTGCGACAACACAGAAGCAATGTCAAGAGAAACATTGTATCCCCGGAATCAGGCACTCAAACACATCAAAATAAGTTTTTAAAAAAACTAAAATACAATTTTAAACAAGCCAGTGGATCATCGGTTCAACAGACAGTGCAGGTATAGACTTAAACATTCTCCAGACAAGTAAATTGATTAAGGAAAGTCATTACTTACATCTTTTGAGTTTAGTAATGGGAGACCTGAGGATTTTAAAAGTATATCAGATTTCTAAAAGACTGATTCTGGACTGTATTTCAAAGTACATCAAATACTGCTGTACCTCCATAGGATATCTGATCCCTACCATGCAACAAGCAGGCAAGGCTGTTACAGCAGCACAGGGGGTCTGGCCAGGCTTTTCTTCATGCTGCTCTTACTTAGGATAATCACACAAACACCCACGCAAGACCCATCTGTATTTAAGGTCACATTTTTCCTTTTCCTTTGCTTAACTACAGCCCTCCCAGTCCCAAAGCCCCATCCTAAGTAGGCTGGATCTGCCCCAAAAGGGAGAGGGTACAGCCAGCAGCCAGTACCTGCTGAGTGCAGGCTGCTACTGATGCCCCAGTATCACCTGGGGTGGGTGACACTCCCTTTAAAATCCTCTGACAAATTTAGGATGGGTGCTTTTTCTTTTTTTTTTTTTGACAGGCTGGTGGAAGAGTATGTGCAAGAGAAGGCTTTGCAAAAGACTAGATGTGGCAACATTTGGGATGTGAATGCATTAGAAAATCACCCACACAGGCTGGCTTTTCAGTAAGTGCAAAGGATGACACAGTAGATATTTGCCATCTCTAATCTTTATCATATCCATCAACTCTGGATTGAGGACAAAGCTGTGTGTTTCTACTCAAATTACTTTGCCTGGAACAGTTAACGGTGATATTTAAATTGTCATCATGGGATGTCAGAGCCAATGTTCTTCTGAGACAAATGAAGTTGTTCACACTTCCCCAGAAAGTATTGCTCCTGACTGCCTGCATACTGTCAAACAACACTTTCTTTCCATTCTGAGGGCTGTTTAGCCCTCAGAATAAGGTTTAAAAACTCAACTTCAGAAAAATGAAAGCATACGCTTTGCAGAAATTGAAGACAAGAATAAAAACCTGAACTGCTGTCTGGATTGACACACAGGAATTGGAATTGTTTTATATCCTGGACATCACACGGTAGCCAAGCATAATTCAGACAGTGCTAAAGTGAATTTAATGTTCCAAGTGCAAATATTAAGCAGATTTTATAAGCATTATGTATATTCTGATAATTTCAAACTAGCCTAGTTGTATTAGTACACAACCACTTTGCAATCCATAAGTTATTTCTTAAAGAAACTGGTACAATTCATCTTCATATTGTAAAAATATTATGCAATCTCTACGGAGCTTTTCATCATATTGTATGAGAATTAAATGTATTAAGCTTCACATATCAAGGTGAGATCATATCTCATTCTATGTTTAAGGACAAACTAAATACCTGCTCTGATGTTAAGTGCCAAAAAGTAATATTTGTGTCCAACAGGGTTTGTGTTGTAGGTATGTTTTCAGCAGGAATTTATCTCCTTTGTTTGGTTGTTAGTAAGAAGGAAAGAGAAATCAAGCAAAATGATGCTCAAATAAAAATAGAACAATTCCATGCTTCTAGATTTTTCAGATTCATCTGATGGAAATGAAAAATATCTACTCACTGAGGTGGGATCTTGCCTCAAATCTAACTGATATCATCAAAGATATCACACAGAATGGTAATGTTTTAATGGGTGGAACAAATGACATACAGAATCTAAACTGCTGTGCAGTATCTTGTTCATGAAAATATCTGACCTTATTTGTTACAGGGAAGAAGAAAGTCCTGGCTTAGCCTTTTTCAGTAAGGAGTGTAGCATTATCTTTCTTCTATAAATGCGTCCTCCAAAAGCACACAACAGTTGCAGAAAAGCACCATCCCTTGTCTTTTGATATACCTTCTGATGTACCTTTTTTAAGATTTAACTAATTTAACTATGCATTGCCTTATTCCTCGCAGGAGTTAATTGCTCCTCATTAAAACGTGCCACAACACTGCTCCTTCTGGAACTTGGCCATGGCTGTGCAGACCACGGTGGCATTGTGCAGGCCACCCTGGTAGCTCCAGATGGACTGTGATATGAAAAGCAAAGCAGTGTGTCCAGCCACTCACTGTACAGATCTCTGCGCTGTCCCAAGAGATGCTCATCCAGAGCTGCTCTGTTATGCCACTGCAGTATGCCTTGTAGGTAAGACCTACAAGCGTAGTGTTGGGTTCCACAGTAACTTCCAGGGATTTCAAGTTTCCATTGGTGAAGGTCCTCTGGAATTTGGTGTTATCACAGTTCATATATGTCATTCAGCACTACATTTATTTTTACACTTATGTACTGCAGTTGTTTCTTTCTCTTAGTCAAGAAAGGTTTATTCACAAACTTACTCTGTATGATCTCTGCCACTTGTCTTTTTTAAAAAACCCTTCTAATATTTATTTATTCACTTATTCTTTTTCAGTTGTGTAAACAAGCAATACGCCTGTTATCTGCACAAGGCTGCATATCAACTTATGTTGCAGCACAGTTCCTATTTCAGAAAAGAATCTTGGAAATTCGCAATAATACCATTAGCTTGACAGGGCACTATAAATGGGTCTGATGCATATCTCAGTTCATTAACTAGGAAACTATAAAGAGAATTAAAGAATATGAAGAACCAGCTCTTGGCTTTCTGTAAGACCAATGGAACTTAGTGCTGTCTTGTGTGTAATTCCTTATTCAACACTTTTATGCCAGAATTAGAATCACAGAATCACAGAATCACCAAGGTTGGAAAAGACCTACAAGATCATCCAGTCCAACCATCCACCCATCACCAATAGTTCTCACTAAACCATGTCCCTCAACACAATGTCCAAACGTTCCTTGAACACCTCTAGGGTCAATGACTCCACCACCTCCCTGGGCAGCCCATTCCAGTGCCTGACCACTCTTTCAAAGAAGTAGTATTTCCTAATGGAAATTTTACTAACAATTACTAACACTTAGATGAAAAATTTGATCCATAAATTTACATATGATTTTCCTTTGGGCATGCAAAACTGGAACCTAGATGACGTGAGGTTGCTTTGATAGCGTTGTATGTTAGTAGAAGATAGACTCCAAAAGACTGCATTAAACCTGTGGCAGAGGGGATAGTTAATTAGCTAAAGTATTAAAATGAGACCAAGGAAGTTTTTTTTAAAAAGGTCCATCTTGTGATTTTTGTAAACATGAAATTATATAGGATGGCTACGTTTTTCTGAATGTCATTCTGTTGTGTGTGAATGTAGTGAACAAATTAGATAAAATTAGATTTCAAGCTTGATTGACTTTTAAATATTCTATTTGATCACTGCATTTTCTATTTATTGCATTGTTCAGGAAACATCTTGAAATGGCTGTTGAATCAAGGAATTAAATGAAACTTTCACTGTGAATAGCCAAGCTGGGACTTCTGAGATAGCATTATGGCAATTCTGTTTTATTCAGTGCCATTAAGTGCTGAATATCCACAGAACACAGAACTACACATCTGGAACAGGGCACACTGGCTGCTGGAGTGCTTTGGCATTTATAGCTGGATAGCACTTGAAGATAATAAGAAGTCTGAGACTGTGGCAACCATAACTATGAAATATATAACAATAGTAACCCATGAAGTTGGAATACATATCATGAAATATTGGAGGATAATTCAAATCTGCAAAGCAATCTGTTTTTCATTTCAAGTGTTGAGCCTATGTAAGCCATAACTTATCCAGGTATTACTCATGTGGGAAATAACTTCAAATTTAGCACAACTCATGGAACAAAAAAGGTAGAACACAAATGATATAATACCCATTGTCTCCCTACCCCCACTGTGAAGAAAAGGAATTCTTGCAGAAAAACATGCTCACCACTTGGAGAGTGAGTGGCAAGTCTACTGCAGCTGTCAAGGGACAAGTCTGCTGGAGAGAGAAATCCCGATAGCAGGAAGAAAGCTATCCCTTTCCACCACTCCAAGTAAGGAAAACTGGCATGTGATCGGCCCCAGATCCCCCTACCCAAACAATCCGAACATTCTTTGACCACCCTGAGATGAAGCTGAAGATGACATTACACCAACGTGCCTCCTTATGGCCTGCATCAACTTGGATCTCTTTCCTCCAAGCCAGAGGAATCATTGCTGCTTTCCACATTGTATTTGATGCTCTGGGAAATGGGCTTTGAACCAGAGGGAAAAGAGAGGTTTGAAAACCTATCTTTGCTCAGGCAGTCTGAGACAGTATTTCATAGGAATGTTATTTTTTCATGCTTCTGTGACAATCCTGCTCTCAGTCAAAGGTCAAAGGGTCCCATTTTCCTTTTCCTGTGTTATCAAAGCCACGATAAAGAAAAAAAAGTCCAAATAAAAGCTAACGACACCATTTTTTTTTCCCCCTAGTGATAAAACAGAGAGGCTACAGACAAGAAAAAGGGGGAAAAAACAGCAGAGCCATTTCATTCTTTTATTTTCCACTTTTCTGCTGCGGTAACTCTTATACCAGCTTCCTTTCTGTTCTCCTGAGGCAATCAGTTTTCTTATTAAAAGCAAAATATACAAATGTTGTATGAAGACACTACAATGGAACCTCCCCAGAATAATTTTTCTGTCTCCCTTTGGTCACCAAACCTAGAAGTAGTAACAAAAGGAAGATGGTATGGAGAGGGATCTTGGTCATGTTGTGCCTACTCAAAAGGAGCAGCGATCTGTCATTCAACAGATATTTTTATTTTCCTTGCTCCCACTGAAAAAAATCTATGCAGTCTCAGCATTACTTTATAACAAACCTGACCTCTCAAAAACACCATTCAGGGTAGTTCCTACTAGAATACAAATAAGACAAATTTGACACACAAGCCAAACCCAGCTAAGCCTCTGAATCATTCCCAGAGTGCAAACTTAAATGTGTCTGTGAAACAACCCACTCTAGATGAGGATCCAGCTTTGCTTTGGCAAGTGTACTGGGCCATGATTTCCTCTTTTGAGGATCCCACCCTCAGGCAGGAATAGCTAGCTATGCAAGTACAGGGTGATGAGCAGCTGGCTGGGTAGCTGTTCTGCTGAAGGCATTTAGAGTTGTCATGTCTCTAAGCAGACTGTGTTGCAATGTTGTTGTGAAAGAGGAAAAAAATTATCATAAGGCAAGTAGTGGAGCATTGCCTACAGAACACATGAAGGAGTCCTTCTTACTCAGTTCTGCAACAGTCTCAGCGGAGAGCTGTACTCCTTCAAAAAAAGGCATGGATCAATTGGGCAGAAACCAAAATAAGCAATAGTCTAGAAAATGTGATGTGTGAAGAAAATTAGAGCATGTTGGATTTACTCAGTCTAAAGAGAGAATACCATGAAAATAGCTTCTGAACAAGTAAAAGGATGCTGCAAAGAGGAGTAAGAAAGACACGAGTACAAGAAGTCAGAATCTTAAGTTACAGCAGGAAAAACTCAGCCAAAAGGTGAGAAATCACAGAATCATAGAATGGCCTGGGTTGAAAAGGACCACAATGATCATCCAGTTTCAACCCCCCTGCTATGTGCCAACCAGCAGCCCAGGCTGCTGCCCAGAGCCACATCCAGCCTGGCCTTGAATGCCTCCAGGAATGGGGCATCCACAGCCTCCTTGGGCAACCTGTTCCAGTGCCTCACCACCCTCTGTGTGGAAAACTTCCTCCTAATATCTAACCTAAACCTCCCCTGTCTCTGTTATAATATTTCCTAGCAGGGGAACTGAGCTAGATTGCCTCAGAGGCAATTACAAAGTTGCTGACATTGGAGATCTTGGAGGACACATCAGATAAATACTGATCAAGAATAAAACAGATACATTACTCCTTTCTTAGGGAAGTGATGTACTAGAAGGCCTAGGATGCAACAAAATTATCTGGGAAGTATTGCTTACATGGTTTCTGGTTAACTGCAACCCCTACATTTAATGCCCCATGCAAATGACTTCTGTAGAGAACTTCTCTATGGCTTATGTGACAGAGATACGTGCCAGGTGTCCTTCCAAGAGGCAAGGAGTGCATGAAGCAATGCTGCCTGCACCTCTGATGCCTGTTACTGACACTTGAAAGCTGTTTTTGGAGTGACTTGCACAGAGAGACAGCCCAGTAGTGTTCCAATAAGAGACAGTGATGGAGCAGGTGACTTCCCACTTCCTCTGTACTGTATTAAGGACTTGAGGCTCCACTGTGCCACCTGGCTGGATGGCAAGGCAGTCGTGCTAGTGATCATCAACCTCTCTTTTAACTGGAGCATGTAACAGGGTGCAATTGGAAAGTGAGCGTTTTGGATAGAAAGTAGCTGATTTATTTTGGGAAAAAACAGAGTATTCCATGATAGACACATCCCAAGCTGTGCCACGCCATCTATGCCATGCATGGTCCAGCATCAGGGCTTCTCCTTCCCCTGGGATATCCAAACAACAATCAGTACCTGATGTCAGAGAAACGTGTCACCGTCAGTGAAGGCATTGAAGGTTTTCATGTTGCACAGTAAAAGAAGAAAGATGACACATGCTTGACTGACACTGGCAGCCTGATATTTGACAAGTGAGTTTTAGATAGGAGGACGGAGGGTTTTTCTCTTAAATTGATATTCATAAACATTAATTAAGCTTCATGTTCCTTGTGACATCCATCATTTTACAACCACAGAAGCTAAAGCTCACTGATTTGACTTCAGTCCTGGCACAGACAAGGGAGGTCCTGGTTTTGGCTAGGCACTGACTGCCACTGGCTTCAGCATGACACCTTCAGCAGGTCTGGATGGCCCCTCCATGACATAAGTCCTGCTGTCTGTGTGTCCAAGGATCAAGTTCCAACCCCCCTGCCACAGTCAGGGCCACCATCCTCCAGATCTCATACTAGACCACGATACCCAGGGCCCCATCCAACCTGATCCTGAATACCTCCAGGGGCAGAGCATCCACAGCCTCTCTAGGCAACCTTTTCCAGCACCTCACCACTCTTTCTGTAAAGAATTTCCCCCTAACATTCAATCTGAAGCTTCCCTCCTTGAGCTTAAAACCATTCCCCCTTGTCCTATCGCGATCTACCTTTGTAAAAAGTTGATTCCCCTCCTTTTTATAATCCCCTTTTTTTCAAGTATTTTTATAGGGGGTTGGGCTGATGTCATTGTGACTAAAGTAGCAACGGTGATTTATCAGTAGTGAGAAATCTCAACCTGTTATGCGCTTCTCAAGTTGTGTCCTTTTCTGATTCCTTTTTAGGGCTACAATTTTACTGATGCTATCATCCCGAAACTCTTTGACCTGCTGTCAGAAGGCAAAATGTGCCCGTGGTGTGCTGGGTGACAGCAAAGCCAGTGTGTTTTTCTTTTTTTTTTTTTAAGAGGTTGTACTCATTTTTCTTAAATCCCATCCTCATTTTACATTGTAAAATACGGTCCTCGTTCTGCAGGTGCTGAGGTTTTTTTCTGCAGAGAAAAAGGAATTCTCCCCACTGCTTGTGGGTAAAACGTGAGGGGACTTGACTGTTCTGTGTATGTATTACTGACTGTAAGAACACAACACTGGAGAACACTGAAAGGAGATCCTATCTTCTATAAGGAGGGTGAACATAGGATGGAGCCAGGCTGTGTTCCGTAGCGTGCAGTGACAGGGCAAGGGGTAATGGGCACAAATTGGAACAAAAGAAGATCTGTCTGAACGCGAGGAAGATTTTCTTTTCTGTGAGGGTAGCAGAGCAGTGGAACAAGTTGCACAAAGAAGTTGTGGAGATTGAGAACCAGCCTGGATGCTTTCCTGTGCAATTTATTGTAGGGAACCTTCATTAGCAGGAGAGTTGGATTCGATCTACAGAGGCCCCTTCCAACTCCTATAATTCTGTGATTCTGTGATTGTGTGATCTGAAAATACAAGTTATCTGACAGTTCTGCATGCTACCAGTTATGGTTTCTTACATGAAACTTCAGTGCAAGAGGTAAAAAAATCTGACCTTGTAGGACAATAGACCTTAAAGTTATTACAAGTGCTTTTTCCCTTCCTTACTGGAAATTTCCAGGACATAATAGTCCTTTGATTATTGCTGATTGATATATATATATATATGATATATCATATATACTATTGATTATATAATATATTATTGATTATATAAAATGTATGCATAAATTTAGCCATGAATCTTATCTACTGGTCAACGTTTCTATGATTTTTAGTAGTGATTGTTAAAATTCAATTCTAGCACTATTTTCTAACTTGAGTTGAAATGGGTTCTTCTGAGTCAGACTTAGCCAGCAAATTGAATTTTTTGAGGACATTCTAAAAACAATCAAAGTATTTCTCCACAGTTTATTTTTCCAAGACAAATATTCATTTATTTTGAAATAGAAATGGTACCATACAGTGTTCTCTTCCCAGCCCACTGGCAAAAGAGTACAACATGTAGAGAATCAGTAAAAAGACTAAAACAGAGTTCTCCCCAAGGTATGAGAAGTGCAGATAATAAGCAAGCAGTGTAAATGCTTGAAAACAAATTAATATTTTAACATTTTTTAAAAAGACAGCTGCTTTCCCATTTCAAAATGAAAGCTCTTCTAAGAAACAGCTCGATCTGAAGAGGAGTGTGCTTGCATGCATAAGACATTATCTGACTTAGGCATTGGAAGCAGCGGTCCCAAATGAGATTCACTGACACCATCAGCAAAGTTATCTATATTTCAAGAATCCCCTATTTCACTCCCAGACTCTCATCTCAGAGTGGATGGTCACTGGGCACAGTATTCCACCTCTCTTGGCCTCTGTCTCCTTTCTGTCATCCTTACATCCAGGCTGAAAACTGCAAAGTACACAGATTTGCTAAGAGCATGCAACTATGAAAGAAATTTTGAGTGACACTGAGAACAGCTGTCATGCTCCTGCCATTATAAATTGCCAAATAAATAATACAATATTTCATTTAATCACAGCCCATTTCTCTTTGGTCTAAAGAACTATTCTAAATGGAAAGGAACTTTTAAAATAAAGAATGTGCTGTGAGGAAGTCTGCTTTAATTTTGTAATATGAATACTAGTCAGAACATCAACCTTCATACAGTTATTATTGAAGGGAAGAGAAAAAAGGAAGGGAAGGGAAGGGAAGGGAAGGGAAGGGAAGGGAA